>JAYJMB010002467.1:0-15249 GCA_036873735.1 Pouteria campechiana
CTATCGACCCGGCAAAATTAGCAAAACTTTACAATAACAAAAATTTACATTTGTAAAATTTTCCAGGGCCTTATATTGTTCAATAGATGAAGTAGCTTTGTCTATTGTAAGTTATAAAAAACTCTTGATAATGCAGACAAGATTTCTTCATGGCAGACAAATTGACTTCATCTATTGTTTTATCTGTAAAGAGTTATAGACGAATTTGAAAGGCGCAAACAAAGATTACCTTCATAGTTATATTTCTTAGTCTACCATCTTAAGAAAGGAACATAAGAAACTTAGGTTGCACAAAGCATCATCTAATGATCAAAATGGTAGAAATCCAAATCTAAATGAAGAAAACTTCAGTGTTGCCATCATTGAACAATATCAAGAAACTACAAACTAATGAGAAAAATAAACACAATAATTAGGATCATGCATTATCATATCATAACTATTGAATGATTGAAATGATTTGTGTTTGTCAATTTATATGATTAAAACTTGATATTTTCATTCTTAAAAAGAAGTGGCAAAATTTTTTATGCAATTTCTTTGTGAAATATGACTATCAGTTCAGTGTCCTTTGTGCTTAATCGAGAATTATGATTTTGATGCATCCTTGAAATGTTATATGAATTGATGCATGCTGAAAATTTTTACATATCTTCAAAACTTCAATTACAATTTGGATGTTACTCATGACATTAATCTTTCCTTTATATTGCTAAAAACTAATTTTATCTTATGCTCATAGTTATGCTTTGTATAGGACCAAGATCTATATGTGGTTGTGAACTCTTTAGGAACCCAACAAGACAGGGTGAGAAATATGTAGATTTGTGAGTCATAACCTTAATACAAAAAGAGAGAGAGTTTGGAATAAAAGAACACTTGGGAAAGAATGGACTGTGCTTTTTATGTTTTTGCTTTGTGTGGTTTGATACAACAAAGGATAGTAGAACATTTCAGATGAAAGTATTGATTCGATACCATGTTCTTGATTACATTTACCTATCAATCTTCTAGCTATTAAGAGGAGACATATCCTATTCATTTCATACACCTTTTTGATGCTAACAAAAAGGGGGAGAAAAATGTAGAAAGACTTGTTTAAGAAATTGGGATGGCATTAGGAAGGATGCATGTCTTGACTTGCTTCTAAGATAAGAATAGAATCATACATTATGACCTATCTTTATCAAACTCTATAGGATTACAGATTCCAATTAGAAAGGAGTTTGCTATTTGATCATTAGCATGACCTTTAAATGTCACAAGTCTTCAAGTTTTGTCATAATTAGAAAGGGGGAGAATGTTAGGATTATTGTATGATTTTGATGATAACAAAACTTGTCTTAAGACTTGATGCTAATGATGATTTTAGTCTAGGAGGCTGAAATTAAGACAAATATTCTTGGCATGAATAATCATTATTGTAACATTTTGAATGCAAGCATATTACATAAATTATTTTAAAGAATGAAGAATTCATAATGATCATTAACCTTATTTATTATATGTTGGATCATAAATATATCATATGCTTTATGAAGTTATCACTTTAAGCTTTTATTAGAAAAATAATATGTAATTTATCCATTTTCTACAACTTGTGAAAATCATGTGGGGATAAATATCTTTTGATAAGTGTGCTTCATAGAAGATATTCTTTTCTTTTTGTGAAAAAGAAATTGTGCTTAAATGAGCTTAAAGATACAAAACCATGATTTAAAGTATATATCCATGCTTTACAACTTATGAAAATTACATATGGATAATTATATTGTGATTTACAATGAAAAATAGAGTGAAAATGTCAAGCTAACAATGTGGCAAAAGTGCAAAAATTTTCAAGTCAAAATATGCTGCTATAGTGATTTTGCTATAGTACTTTTGCTATAGTGCTGCAACAATGATAGCCAAAGTGGATTATTTAAGATGAAGTGGAAGAGAAAGCTTATTTAAGATGAAGTAAACCTTCAAACAAATTAGCAGGTGAAATAACAGACAAAGTTCGCGTTTTCAGATAAAGTAACAAATGATTGCTATAATAATCTGCTATAGTAACCTACTACAATAACTAGCAGATGAAGTAACAAATGATTAATACAGTAATGTGCTATAGTAGCCTATTATGATAACCTATAGATAAAGCATCAGGCAAACAACAGACGAAGTGCTATGGTGATCTGCTACAATAAAGATGCTATAGTAACTTTGCTATAGTACAATAGACAAAGCTTCAGGCAATCAGCAGATGAAGTAACAGATAAAGTGGTGAAGTGCTATAGTAACGCCAATACAAGAACTCTGCTACAGTAACTGGTACACAAAGTTAATTCATCTACTACTTACTTTAGACAAAGCAGAGCTACAGTGATCTGCTATTGTAATGCGCTACAGTGAAAATTTGCTATTTTCAAATATCAGAAATTCAACACTCTACTGCAGCTGGACCTAGACTTTGCAATAATAGTCTTCCAAATGGGCTAAAACCTTTTTGGATGGTAAAAATAGACAATCCATTGAAGGAGAATGAAATGCTTGAAGGTTCTAAGTGCTAAACAAGAATCAAATATCAAAAACCCATTCATATCTCTAAGTGAAGGACTGTAGATATTTGTTCTAACTATCTGCCACATTTCAGAAAGCTTGAGTTACAGAGATTTCAAAATATGCTCAAAGATGTCAATTTGAATACTCTATTCGAAATCTCATCTTATCCAAAGAGAAAATCAAAAGGCAGTGGATGGAAGAAGAAGTTCAGAGAGCAAAACGCATTTGTTTGAAAATAAAGAAATCCAACTTTATCTAGAATCAACTATGGACAAAGTAGGAGACAAAAAGAGTCTATCCAGTGGGAAAGAGACTTTATCTAATACTTACTTTAGAAAATGTAATAAAGCACTAGATAAAGTGGAGCAGCTGAATCTATTCGAATTTATTATCTTCTTTCCAAAGTTATGAAACAAGTAAGAGCTCTAGCATCTCCTCATTCATTAGTTGCCTGAACTAGCTATTCACCTTCTTCTATATCAAGGTTGGCACTACATAATGGCTCTTTAAGTATATGGGAATTAATTAGAAGATGGTGTTTTCAAATGGGAGATTATTAGAATGGTCTTCTATATTTATTTCCTACCCATCTACTTTCGTCTTTGCATTTAATGAAGACCATCTTCCTCTAACGGTCAAGTTTTCAAGAGAGTTGTTTAAGGAGAAGAGATAGGACAATTCAAAGGTGGTGAAGGAAGACATTTCAAATGAGCTTAACCTTATCCAAATCCTTCCACCCATGGACAACAGCTTAAACTTTTATATATCTTTCATGAGCTTCAATCTGCATATTTTTATGACCATTGAGTTTACATTTTGAGAAGATCTTTTTATGTTGTTAGAGTTATAAAAGATCATATATTCCCCCTGTGCTTCATTGTGACACTTTGTAAAGTGTATTAGTTTTTTAGTTAATCTAAAAACCAGAGAGTTGTTGGTGATTTGTAGAAAATCATCAAGTTTGCTAGTGATCTTTAGAACCAGTGAGTTTTCTAGTGAGCTTGTGAAACCAAAAGAGTGTTGGGAACACTATTTATGCCTCCTAGAGTTAGAATCTAGAATAGTGTTGGGAGCACCATTGTATTTTCATTATATGCGATATAGTGCAACCCAAGGTACAATGAGTGTGTGCTCTTAGAAGAGTGGATGTAGGGATGGGCTTTTGAACCACTATGAAAATTGTATTATCTGTGTGTGTATGTTTGCTTGCTTATTTTATCTTTCATGTACTTCACTATTTTCATTATTTATCTTATAATACACTACACACAATCACGAAAAGAGGGAATGGTCTAATAGGGGTCAAGCAATGAATTTTTCTATACTTAATTCACCCCTCCCCTCTTTGGTTAAGCCATACATCAGGAACCAACAATGTCTAGTAATATCAACATTCAAGCAGCCTTCTAGTTCAAAGTTAGATCCACTTGGAAACCAAAAACCTAAGTTTGGTGTAGCTAAGAGGTATCTAGAAATATGTTTTACAATAATGAAATAAGATTCCTTTGAGTTTGATTGGAATCTAGCACACATGCAAACAATAAACATGATATCAAACCTACTAGCAGTTAAATACAATAATGATCCAATCGTCCTTCGATAGAGTTTCTGATAAATGGGTTTACTTTTCTCATCCTTTATCATTTTCATCATTGTGCTCATAGGAGTTGGTTGTGGCTTTATATCTTCCATCTCAAATTTGTTTAGGATTTCCTTGGTATATTCTACTTAGTGGGTGAAGATTCCTTCCTTCATTTACTTGATTTGCAAGCCCATGATGAAGTTCAGCTCCCCCATCAAACTCATTTTGAATTATCTCTATATGATTTTTTAAAAATCTTGACATATAGATTTGTCCAATCAAATTATTTTTCATGTCATGCTTTATGAATACCATTGTGTCTACTTTATACCTTGTAAAACCTTTGTCTATTAAAAACTTGCTTAGCCTATCATACCATGCTCTAGAAGCTTAATTAAGATCATAAATGGCTTTCATGAGTGTCTTCAAATCTAGGGGGTTGTTCTACACACACTTCTACATTTATGAAACCATTTAAGAATGCACTTTTAACAACCATTTAGTATAACTTGAAATTCATGTAGGATGCAAAGGCTACTAGCATTCTAATGGCTTCTATCCTAGCAATAGGAGAATATGACTCTTTAAAGTTTAATCCTTTTTCTTGGTACCAATCTTGCTTTATTTCTCACTACTATGCCTGATTCATTTAGTTTGTTCCTAAAGACCCATTTAGTGCCATTTATAAATTAATGGGATGGTCTTGGAACAAGTTTCCACACATCATTTCTTTTGAAATGGTCTAACTCTTCTTGCATAGCAATTATCCACTTTTGATCTTTTAAGGCTTGATCTATGCATGTTGGCTCTAGTTGGGAAATGAAAGCAAAGTTACTAGATAGTTGGTGATAAGAAGATCTAGTTCTAACTCTATCATACTATTCACTGCAAATCAAATGCAAGTGTACAATGCCAAGGTTTATAGTATAGTGATAAGAAGGTTGTCGTATCCATAGGGACTATAATTTCAATTACTCAGTAGCTATCATTGTAAATAATTCTAACTTTATCTGGAAAATCAAAAACTAAGAAATTGAATAAAAAATAAAAGTCGCAGGCTTTGATAATTAGAAATCAAAATGGAAAAACTCTAAAGGATTTATTTGACTTATATTTCAATCATGTTATTTTCAACTGATTATATATTGATCATTCTCTTGGTTTATAAATCAAAAATCCTAATTCAATGAACTCCCTTTATTGAGTGCCAACTCAAGTATCTATTCCTAATATTCTAATTTTTATTTCCTTATAAAATTCAAAGATTAAAAATGTCTTAAGATCTATAATTCTCTTTAAGTGATCTCATGCAACCTAAAAGTTCTCGCAAGTCATCTAAAATTTGATGTTAAGATGCTTAGATCCTATTTAGGATTACCTCTCCCGAGTGTCAAATCCAAAAAATATAAAATCATTCAATAGATGGCTAGTAAATTGAAAGCATTAAGAACAAGACATCATAAATAAACCAAGAAGAATTTTCAATAATATAACTAATCAATCATCCTACGATATCCATATAAGATCCATCTCTCCTTTAGAAAGAGGAGTTTAGCTACTCATCACTGAATTAAAATCCACAAAATAATCATTGAACATTATCAAAATTCGAATCCAAACTTTAGTCCAAAATACAACTGATGAAAGAGATGGAAAACACTAAAAGAATAAACATTGGAGTGGTAGCAAACTCTTCTCCTTGATTGCTTGGCTTTGAAATCCAACTTGAAGTTCCTTTTCCACTTCATTCCCCTTTTCTCTCCTCTCAAAACCCTCTCCCAAGACTCAAAAATACACCACCCAAAAGTACCCTTTTATATCTCACACTTTAGGATTAGCAAAAACTCACACGCTGCAATGCAGCGTCGTAATGCCATTCTTGCTACCCACCACTTTCTTGCATCATTTGCCCAACTCGTTGTTCACTAGAGATATGTTTAGTATTTTGACCATAACTTTCAAAAACAATATTCGAATTATGTGATTCTTGATTTGTTAGAAATATAATTTCAAAGGTTAAAACTTTGATGTTTAATACTTTTTTCCAAATCAGCCTATGTCTATGCCAAAAATTGTCTATAAGTGATGCCTTTGGCAAATTAAGCAGTTCCTAAGTTTGAGATAGTTGTAGTATTTTGGCCATAACTTCAACATTTGATCTCCAAATCCTACAATTCTTAATTAGTTAGATAGCTAACATGAAGGGATGAAACTTCCATGTTGAACATATTTCCTAAATTAGTCTCAGTCAATACCATAAATGGCATCAACGTGATGCCTTTTCATGTTCTTCTCCTTTTTGACATGTTTTGATGCCTAAAACACAAACTAACTCCATTCAGTGTAATATTTAAATAAATATGATTACAATCCAATAAAATTATGTTAATTGAAGATCCAAAGTATGTGAATTTAGGTATGTAAATATGGTAGATTATGAGCTCCTCAAATACCCCCAAACTTAGCTTTTGATCCTCCTCGAGCAAAACAATAATCATTCCTCATTAGACATTCAAGAAAATCTCTTTTAAACAATCAAGAATATACCAAAAAAATTATACATGTACACATAACTCAGATATCATTCAAAACACTTTCCAAATAATCTCATGAGTCTCATGCTTCATCAATCCCATCATGAAGTGAGAATGTGTGTGTGTGAGTGCTTTGTTAATCTCATGCGTGCTTCTCAATCAACAAGATTCAAATCAATGATTTTAATAGTCTCCATAAAATATCCCATTGGTTTGCTTTTCATAATCTCTCTCCACTAATTTAGAAAACTCTATCAACTTGGATCAATAGGTCTTTTTTAAGCTTGTAATGGGGCCTTGGGTTTGGCTAAAAAAAGAAAAGGAAATAAGGATTCATAAAGTAAGAGATCATAAATGAATTTGCACATGGATGTTCACTCTTTTTACTTTTTGCTTATGCTTCTCATTCTTTTTATGGGTTGTATTACTACCACAACCCCAAAATTATTTTGTTTTGGGTTTGTTGTGATGTGATCCTTCCAATTTAAGTATGAATTCTTATTGATTCTTTTCTTTTTGTCCTTTTTCTTTTCTTTTTGGCAATTTTCTATTCTATACCCCCACACTTATCTTCTTTTGCTGCACTCATACCCCTCTAACAACCATGTGTATAGAATATGTCTCTTAATAGGTCAAACATGATTTTTCAGGCCAAAAAGGTCTACATAATGATGCTAAAGAAAGAAAAGTTGAATGGTGGTTTTTAATAGGCTTTGCATATGCCATTCTTTCATAAGGCTCAATGGGGACACTAGTGACATGGATATACTAGTTAGCTTGAAAGGCTCAAATTGATCAAAGAATGCCTAAATCACTTCTAAGTAAACATGTAATCTAGAATTTTGCCTTGAGGGTTAATCAAACAAGTTCTAGCATGCTCATGTCAATCAAAATATTTAACTGAATTCACAACATTATCAACTAATACACATACACTTCATAGGATCATAACATAATGTGCTCAATAAAAATTTCATCATTCATGAAAAAGAAACACTTATCATAAGAATCATTAAATTAAAAGGTAGTGCTTATCTTTCTAAATCTTGTTCAATGGCAATCAAAAACTAAGCATAGGTTAATGATCATCAAGAGAGAATTAATCCAACTCATTCAGATTCATCAATTTTGCACAATTGCTTTTGGGTTTTCTTATCTAAGACATTCAAAGTGAAGTTCATGGAAGAATTATACCTAACTTTGAAAAACTTTACCCAAAACTAAATGAAAATCCCCAAATACCCCTAAACTTAAACCAAATATTATTCTCAATGTTAAAAATAATGCATAAAGGAGAAAGAAAGTTCCTTGTGGGGATGTTTTCTCCTCTAATGGTGTTGGAATTTTGTTGTTGATGGTGTGCATAACGTTTTGAATGAATCATCTGCATTAAGAAAAACCAACTAAAAATTAAATTGATAAACTAAACTAAACTAATGAAAACCAAAAAAGGAAAATAAAATGTAAAAGCTTGGGTTTCCTCCTAAGAAGTGCTTTATTTATAGTCTTAGCCCTACTATGGTCTTCCTTATTCTTTGAAATAAAATTTAGCTTTTTGGTGCTCCCGTTCTTTAAATCTTGGCATTGGCTTGTGGAATTGTTCAAGTGCGGACCATACAATGGATGATTTATATTCCCTCAACACTCAAAGCCATTTTTCTTATTCCAAACCTGTAAGAAAAGAAGAAATAATTACTAAAAAAGATGAATCATTGCCTAAGAATGCATTTTTGAGGTGATCTAGCAATTGCTTTAACTACAATGCACTTTTACTTCCTTCACCAATGACTCTTCTTCCAAAGCTTCTGTCTTGTTGTTGATTTTCTCTTATGATGATGTTTCTAATGCGAAGACATGCTCCATGACTTCCCCAAAGCCTGTCATATAGGACTAACAGAATCTGCAATATAATTTTTCAACAAGTCTTGAACACTTTCATCAGTAAAAATAGAACTTAATAGTTATTCAAAATTTCAATCCTTTTACACATATTCTTCTCAACTAGAAAGTTCATAACATGGTGATTATTAAACCTTACATCATCATCATGAAAAACACCTTTGTTTGGATTAATGGAAGAATTTACAAGTTAACCAATTTGAGTTTCCAAAGACTTGATAGATGCATTTATGTTTTCCATTTGCATCCCAATGCTATCAAGTCTTGTTTCATTCCTTCTAAATCTTGGTCAACTTTCTGTCACAAAGGTACATATGAGATCTTCAAGTGAAGGCTTCTTTTTTGTTGGTTGATAATGGGTTGGTATGTTGTTTCCATCATAGTTTCTATAGCCCCAATTGTTCACATACTGTACGTTTTCCATGTTTTGATTTGTAGCCATGTATGATCCAATTGTAGAAGAAGACTCCCAAAATAGAAACTTCCTATGATGCCCAATTGACTATGGCTAACTGGTAAGTTAGAGATGACATCTGTGTAGTGAGGGTTGTGATTCGATCCATCTCAAAGCAACTAACGACTCTTCTTAACATATTGTGTTCATTGTGCCATTGAAAAGTGTTGGATGCCATGTCTCATTAATGGACCTCAAGAAGTAGCACTCTTAAGAAAGTAGAAAGAAATTGAATCAAATAAAAATAAAAGAAAAGAGAATTTAGAATAAAGTGAAAAGTAGGAATCTAAATTAAAACTAGAATTATCTTCTGACAATATTAGTGAGAAATCAAAATAAAGATAATTTTTGGCAACGACGCCAAAAACTTTTTCGTTGCAAATCAACCACAAGTGTACAATGCCAAGTTTTATAGTGCAGTGATCAGAAGGTTGTTGTATCCATAGGGACTGTAATTTCAAGTACTCACTAGCTATCATTTAAGTAATTCCAACTTTATCTGAAAGATCAAAAACTAAGAAATTGAACAACAAATAAAAGTAATAGGCTTTGATGAGAAGAAATCAAGAAATTCTAGAGGATCGATTTCACTTACATTTCAATCATGGTATTTTCAAATGATTATATATTGATCATTCTCTTGGTTTATAAATCAAGAATCCTAATTCACTCAACTCCCTCTCCCGAGTGCCAATTCAAGTATCTAATCCTAATATTCCAATTTTGATATCCCTATAAAAATTGGAAGATCAAGAATGCCTTAAGATCTATGATTCTCTTTAAGTGATTTCATGATACCTAGAAGCTCTCTCGAGTCATCTAAAATTTCATGTTATGATGCCTAGATCCTATTTAGGATTATCTCTCTCAAGTGTCAAGTCCAAAATATAAAATCATTTAATAGATGAACAGTAAATTAAAAGCATTAAGAATAAGACATCATAAATAAACCAATAAGAATTTTCAATAATATAACTAATCAATCATCCCATGATATCCACATAAGATCCATCTCGCCTCTAGAAAGAGGAGTTTAGCTACTCATCATTGAATAAAAATCCATAAAATAATCATTCAACATTATCAAAATTCAAATCCGAACTTTAATCCAAAATATAAATGATGATAGAGATGGAAAATGTTAAAATAATAAATATTGGACTGGTAGCAAACTCGTCCCCTTGATTGCTTGGCTTTGAAATGCAACTTGAAGCTTCTTCTCGAAGGCTCCTTCTCCCCTTCGCTCCCCTTTTCTCTCCTCTCAAAAACCTCTCCCAAGACTCAAAAGCATGCCACCCAAAAGTCCCCTCTTATATCTCACACTTTAGGGTTAGAAAAGCCTCACACACCACATTGGCACCACAATGTTGCATTTGGGTATCGTGGTACCATTCTTACTGCCCACCACTTCCTTGCATCATTTGCCCAATTTGCTGTTCACTAGAGACTGGTTAACTATTTTGATCATAACTTTCACATATGATATATGAATCATATTATTCTTAATTCATTTTAAATATAATTTCAAGGGACATAACTTTGATGTTTAACACTTTCTCCAAATCAACCTAAATCTATGCCAAAAATTGTCTATAAATGATGCCTTTAGCATATTAAGCAGGTCTAAAGTTTGAGATAGTTGCAATATTTTGGCCATAAATTCAACATTTGATCTCTAAATCCTATGATTCTTGATGTTTTGGATAGCTAACTTGAAGGGATGAAACTTTCATGTTGAACACATTTCCTAAATCAGTCTCAATCGATACCATAAATGGCCTCAAAAGGACACTTTTTCATATTCAGCTCCTTTTGGATAAGTTTTGATGCTTGGAACATAAAATAACTCTATGAAGTATAATATTTAATCAAAATTGATTAAAATCCAATAAAATCATATCAATTGAGAATTTAAAGCATGTGAATTTAGGTATTAAAATATGGCAGATTATGAGATCATCACATACACATCATCAATTATTTGATTTTCAGAATTAGCATGCATGAACCTCCAATCTTTGGGTAGAGGATTGTTACCTTCATCGTTTACTTCACTTGTGGATGGTTCATCTTGACTTTCATGTTTGAGGTCTGCATCATCCACTTCTTTCGTGATGTTGCAATCTTATCTTCTCCACATAACTCATTAGATCACCTATCTCATCATCAAAATCACTAATCATTTTTAAGTGGTTAGTGCTTTCATCAATTTTCACATGGAAAGACTCTTTTACAATATTACTCCTCTTGTTGTGGACTCTAAATACCTTTCTAATAATGGAATAGCCAAGGAATAACATCAGATTTGCTATCAAAATTTCTAAGGTTATCCTTTAAATTGTCAAAAATGTAGCATTTACATCCAAAAGTATCAAAATGTGAAATATTTGGTTTCCTTACATAATGCGACTCAAATGAATTTTTGTTAAGGATTGACCTAGCATAGATCCTATTGATAATGAAACAAGCATTGTTCATTGCCTCAACCCAAAAACACTATAGTAGTTCATACTCATTCAATATGATTCTTTTCATTTCTTGTAAGGGCCTATTCTTTCTTTCTTCTACTCTATTTTGTTGAGGTATTTTTGGTGTAGAGAATGTATGGAGTATTCCATTGTTTTCATAGAAAGCAATAAATTTATGATTTTCAAACTCTTCACCATGATCTCTTCCAATTATAATAATTTGAGAGCTCTATTCATTCTGAATCACAAATGATTTTCCCTGAGCTCACCAACAAACTCTTACAACCAATGCAAGTCTCTCTACTTGCAAAAACTAAATACAATACGACAAGCCCCTTGCTTCTAGAAACAAGATAAGTAGAAGGTAACTTTTACAAAAATGTTCCTATTACTTAGGCAAGTTTGTACATAATGAAAATCAAAGCAATAAAAATATTATCAATGAAATTTAGAGTTTCTAACTATTGAAAGATTTGAAGTAGATGTTACTTTGTGCTTGAATCAGAGTGAAGCAAAAATGGAGTTGAAACTTTCTTTGGAAGAAAACGTTTGATCTTTGTAGATGCACGTGAAAGCTCTTTGGACTATCTAACTTCTTCTTCCAGCATTTTGATCTTCTATTTATGAGTCTTGGAAGAGTTTAGAACAACTATAGCTAAACTTGTTGAGTTTTACAGTGTTCGTAATCTACTCAACTGAAAAAGTTGATAGTAGCAACTTCAGAGTTCTAAAAACTAGCTTCAGATCTTTGGAGGTCGGGTGAGCTTGTCAATGACCATTGCAGCAATAAATGTAGGCCTCTAAAAGATGTCTTTTTTCCTCTGAACACTACAAGGAGAGGATGCTTTCAGTCTAGTGACTACTTTAGACCTCTGAAGGTTGGGTTGTGTCCTCTGAAGGTTTGACAATCTTAATACCACCAACGGCTAGCTTTTGTAGACCTATAAAGATTGAGGTATCCTTTGTAGACACCTTTAAAAACATGATTTTATTTAGATGTTTTTTAGAGTGTTCTTGAGGCCTCTAAAGAGGAAATGGATTTCTTTTGAGCTGCAAAAACTTGGTTATCTTGATGCATTTACTAGTTTTCTTCCTTTATTTCTTGATTTGTGACATGTATGGATTCATATTTGATTTAGTATAGTGGTTGCGATTGGTAAGGTCAGCCAACCACTATTTACCACAATTTCAGATGTATTTCTTATAGAAGAATTCAAACATAATCTTTTAAGTGCTAGTTAGTTTTATGACAAAGGCTATAAGGTTGTGTTTGAATCTCAATTTTGTTCAGTTTTAGATAAGTCTTATTCAATTGTATTACTTGGTAGAAGGCATGAATATGTATATTTGGTTAATCTTTTTGATATTCAAGCTAAGTGTCTTGTTACTAATTTCAATGAATCCATGTCGTAGCACAAAAGATTAGGACATGCGAACAAGAAACCGATTGAAAAACTATACAATAAGGATCTGGTTATCGGCTTACCCAAATTTAAACTTGACCAAGGAAGGTTGTGTGATGCTTGCTTGAAAGGTAAGCAAGTAAAGGAATCATTTAAATCAAACAAAGAAGTATATATAATAAAACCCCTTCAGTTGCTACATATGGATCTAGTTGGACCAACAAGAACTATAAGCGTTGGAGGGAAACATTATGCATATATCATCATGATGACTATAGTAGATTCATTTGGGCATGTTTCTATCCTCCAAAGATGAAGCTTTTTCATTCTTTGAAGTATTTACCAAGCGCGTGCAGAATAAACAAAGCTCTCATATTATTGCCATAAGGAGTGATCATGGTGGAGAGTTTGAAAATCATAGATTCATTAATTTCTATGAAAGTAATGGAATTCTTCAAACTTTCTCTGCACCAAAAATACCCAAGCAAAATGGAGTAGCTAAGAGAAAAAAGAGATCCTTGTAAGAGATAGCAAGGCATTTAGAGTATACAATTTTAGACTTAAAATTTTAGAAGAATCTATTCATCTGAAATTTGATGAAAATACCAATTCTATGAAAAGAACTAGTGATTTTGATGATAAGATAGAAAACCTTACAATTAATATGGAGAAACTAAAGTTACAAGATAAACAAGCAGAAGCTCCATAATTAGGTACATCAATGCATGAAGTTGGACCATCCATAACAGAGGTAAACGACAAAGGTAACTCATCTCTTCCCAAAGATTAAAGGTTCATGCATCCTCATCCTGAAAATCAGATAATTGTTGGTGTGTGCAATAGATTTAGAATTAGATCATCTTATCACCAAGTATATGGCAATTTTGCATTCATTTCTCAACTAGAGCCAACTTGCATAGACAAAGTTTTAGAAGATGAAAACTGAATTTTAGTAATGCTAGAAGAATTGGACCAATTTAAAAGAAATGATGTGTGGACTATTGTTCTAAGACCAGACCACCAATCTGTTATAGATACGAAATGGGTCTTTAGGAACAAATTTGATGAATCAGGAATTGTAATGAGGAATAACACAAGATTAGTAGCAAAGGGTTATTGTCAAGAAGAACGCATTGACTTTGAAGAGTCATTCGCCCCTATTGAAAGGATAGAAGCCATTAGAATGCTTCTTGCATTTGCATCCCATATGGATTTCAAGTTCTATCAGATGGATGTAAAGAGTGCATTTTTTAATGGATTCATTAATAAAGAAGTTTATGTGGAACAACCCCTTAGGTTTGAAAATCCTAATAGTCCAAATCATGTCTACAAACTCAAGAAAGCTCTTTATGGTTTGAAATAGGCTCCTAAAGCTTGGTATGAGAGGCTAAGAAAATTTCTAATTGAGAAAGGTTTCTCAATGGGTAAAGTTTATACCACTCTCTTCATTAAGCATGCTATGAATGATATTCTTATAGTTCAAATTTATGTTGGTAATATAGTATTGGGTGCAACTAATGAAAATCTTTGCCAAAACTTCTCCAAGACAATGTAGGGTGAATTTGAAATGAGCTTCATGAGAGAACTTAACTTCTTTTTGGGACTACAAGTTAAGTAGATGAAAGAAGAAATTTTCATCCGTCAAGAAAAGTACACAAAAGAACTACTAAAGAAATTCAAAATTGAAGATGAAAAAAGATTGAGAACACCAATAAGAACATCAATAAAGATGGACAAGGATGAAAAAGGTAAATCTATATTCCATAAACTTTATAAGAGCATGATAAGATCTTTATTATACCTGACTACTAGTAGACTAGACATAATGTTTAGTATCTGCATGTGTACTAGATTCTAGTCAGATCTTAGAGAGTCACATCTCATTACTGTAAAAAGAATCTTTAGATACCTTTTAGACAATCTAAAACTCGATTTTTGGTATCCTGAAGGTTCAAAATTTAAAATCATTAGGTTCTCAGATGCAGATTTTGCTAGATATAAAGTAGATAGGAAGAGTACCTTCGAAACTTATTAGTTTCTTAGAAGCATGGTTATATCATGGTTCTCCAAGAAATAAACATCTGTTGCATTATCAACTCCTAAGGTTGAATATGTAGCTATAGGTAGTTGTTGTGTTCAGATTTTATAGATGAAACAATAATTAGGTGATTTTGGTTTGAAATATGTTGATACACTTATTAGATATGATAATATTAGTGCCCTAAGTCTGATAAAGAATCTAGGGTTGCATTCTAGAACTAAGCATATAAAGATTAGGCATCATTTCATTAGAGATCATGTTCAAAATCATGATGTCTGCTTAGAATTTGCACCAATTGAAGATCATTTATTAGATATTTTTCTC
>JAYJMB010002468.1:0-15248 GCA_036873735.1 Pouteria campechiana
TTTCCGAAGGCGACCAATTCCGGTCATGTCATTCCATTTGCATTTATTTCTTCCTCATCATTTCTTGAGCCCGATTTTGCGATCAAAACAATTATCCCAAAGGAATAGATTTTGAACTCATTGGATATTCTGATGCTGATTTTAGAGGATATAAAGTTGATTGAAGAAGTACTAGTGGAACCTGTCAATTTTTAGAAAATATTTTAGTATCATGTTCTCTAGAAAATAAACTAGTGTTTTTATCTCTACAGCAGAAGCTAAATATATAGCAGCAGGAAGTTATTATACTCAATTTTTATGGATGAAACAACTTCTCGATTATGGACTAAGTGATAGAGACATACCCATTAAATGTGACAACACTAGTGCCATATGCCTGACAAAGAATCCTATCCAACATTCGAGAACCAAGCATATAGAAATCAGGCACCACTTTATTAGAGATCATGTTGAAAAACATGATATATGTCTAGAATATGTGCCCATAAGTGCTCAACTTGCTGATATATTTACCAAGCCACTGTCATTAGAAAGTTTCTACAACATTAGAGGAGAATTAGGCATGACAAATGTGATGATTTGAAAATAAAATCTCTAATGTTTCTATGCTTGAAATTGCAATGTTGAATATGTTGTCTTATGGCTAAAACTTCATCTCAGACAAAGTAAGCTATTTGCATACAATGCTCCATTTGCACTTCGTCTGAAGATTGTTTCCCGAGGTTAAGTACACCTCGTTTTCTTGGTAGAATTAACTTGTAGCTATGGTTATCCCATGCAATTCTATTTTTAGCAAGAATTATTCTACCTTTCTTGGAAAACCAAATCAAGTACCTCATATAGCCCCCACATTCAATCTATTTTAACACCTGAGTCATAATCTTTCTTTGCATCATGAAGATGAAATTCTTCAAAGAAAATATTTCAAAAGCAATCATAGAGAGAAGACAAGTGCGTGGTGGGGATTGAAGAATCAACCGTCACTTCTTTATTTGTTCTCCTGGAGGGATGATAATGCTTCCGTATTCACCAATCTTCCATCCATTCTCTTAGAAGCATTTCTCTTCAAAATCTGGCTTCGCAGCTACCATTCATCGACCTCATCTCTACCAAATAGGCCTAGTTCACATGTTACCATCATCTTGGGCATTTGAAGAGGAGGGGGATGGTTGTTACCATCATCCTCAGAGTGGATGTTTTCTTTTTACTTCTAACAAAAAGGGGGAGAAAGAATATGCAAATTATTTCAAAAAGGAAATATAAAATTGCATACTCTTTAACTATCAAGGGGAGAATACATTCTAAATAATCAGGGAGAGAATATATAGAATATATATAAAAACAAGATAAAGAAACATCAAAAGATGGAAACTTATGGAATGATTAAACATTACAAAGATTTTTTTATCGCATACATTCAAAGGAAGATTATCTTTTATGAGATAATTTTTAAACAAGTTTTGTCATCATCGAAAAGGGGGAGAATGTTGACATGAATGCATGATTTTGATGACAAATAAAACTTGATTAAAGATTATGTACTAATGGTTATTATCAAGTTTTTAGCATGCAAAATCAAGTTACAGGTCTTAAAGAAAAATTGGCACAGAAAACATATTCTATGGCAACAAGACTTGAGCAAGTAAAGAAGTAAAAGATGAAGTATTGCAATAGATAAAAACATGAGTGAAAAAGACTCAGCTATTTCCATTCATCTGTCAAAATGGAAAATCATATTTAACAGATGAAAGACAGTATGTATACAATAGATTTCGTCTATCATAAGCAAGTCACAGCTATGCCAATGGTTGTTTCATGAGAACAAACAAAGGCAAAAGAAGTGAAGATCCCTTTAGTAGAACAAAAGCATCATCTGCCATCAATAGACAAAGCAAAGAAGTAAGAATCGTATGGCAGAGTAGAAGCTTCGTCTATCACAAGTGAGCTAATAATCGTTTGTTGTCAATAGACAAAGAAAAAGAAGCAAGGAGCGTTTGGAAGAACAAAGAATTCATCAATGATCATCTGCCATTAATAAACAAAGCAGAAGAAGCAAGGAGCATCTGGTAGAACAAAGAATTCATCAATGATCATCTATCGGTAACAAACAAAGTAGAGAAATATTCCACCAGATGAAGGTGTGAAGAAAACCCATCTGCAATCCAACACTTCGTCTATTACTTACAACAGATAAACCTAACAAACAAAGAGCTAAAGCAACAAGACATCTATGCCACTAAATTATAACAAACAAAGAAATTGAATTGTTGATTCATCTGACAGCAATATAAATAATGATTCGTTTGTCACTTACGAAAGACAAAGATGAAAGAACTTTATCTTATGGACAACTAGGCAGATACTTCGTTTATCATAAGTAAAAGATGAGCAATGGTCAGAATGAATCGTTAATCTTTGCTCAACATTAATAATGATCTTTCTATATTAATGAAAGAGGCAGCCATTGCACTAATATCTCGACTAGAGCTTATTGAGAAATCAGAAATCATCTTCTCGAAGGTTGGCATATTCCAGCATATGAGGAATAAGCAAAAGTTAGAGAATTCAAAATACACCAATAAGAATGTCCTCTATTGTTAATGGAGCTCACCTATCACCAACGACTAGAATTCAAAGGAAATATAAATAAAGCATCATTAGAGCTGGAGGAAAATCATTCAAAAACCCCTTGACAGCATTTACTGATCTGAGTTAAACCTTTTGCAATCCTTCAAGAGTCAAGAGCATTACATTCAAACCTTCCTTAACTTTTTTTCAAAGGCTCTCATCTACCTTTGGGAAGATCATTTACTTCTTTATTAAACTTTTAGAAGCCTTCCCCTGCACTTACTGAGAAATTATTATGCTTAAACTTTTGATATTCATTTCTTATAAAGTTCTTTGAGCTAGTAGTGGAGACTGGACTCAAGAAAAGCTGTGACTGTTTGAATATAGATAAGAGCTAATTATTCACACCCCGTAGAGCTAGAATCTAGAAGAGTCGGAGATACTTATTTACGCCCCCTGGAGCTAGAATCAAGAAGAGTGCTAGGGACACTTGTTTGTGCCCCCTGGAGCTAGAATCTAGAAGAGTGTTAGGGAAACTTGTTTATATCCCCTAAACCTGGAATCTAGATGAGTGTCAGGGATACTATTGTATTTCTACTATTGGAAATAGTGGAACCCAGGACACTAAGAGAAAAGTGCTCTTGGAAGAGTGGAGTAGAGTATTTACTCGAACCACTATAAAAATCATTGTGTCTTATTTATTGTGCATTTGTTGATTGAGTGATTGATTGCTAGAGGGAAGAGTAATCCTAAAAGGGGTGAGAAATAATTTTTAAGTACCCAATTCACCCCTCCCCTCTTGGGTTTTGTCTAACCTTCGGGACAAACATCATGTACATTGAAATTTCTCAACAAATGCCTTGATAGCTTCTCCAATTCAACCTCAATACACACCCACTCCTACCACATACAATCTTGCAACATATGCCCAACAAAACCTACACACAACCTAGATCAAGCAATTTACCAAATAGTTGATGTGTACAACTTTAACAAAGCTCCATACACAAAAGCCCAACTCCAAATCTTCTCAAACCACCATAAAAGTAAACCACTTCACCAAAAACATCAATAGAAGAAGGATTGAGTAGAACAAAATAACTTACTTATGATTCTAAGAGATGTACACAAAGTTGTCAACCCAACTTGAAAAACTTGGTGAAGAAGATGATGAATAGTGGAATGGGAGAGATGAATCTAAAGAGATAATGGAAAAGAGAAGAGTTTTGGTGTGAATCCTTAAGTTTTGAAGTGGAGGA
The DNA here is from genome assembly GCA_036873735.1 of Pouteria campechiana. Taxonomy (NCBI): domain Eukaryota; kingdom Viridiplantae; phylum Streptophyta; class Magnoliopsida; order Ericales; family Sapotaceae; genus Pouteria; species Pouteria campechiana. Next base: position 3,828 of record JAYJMB010002468.1, read on the forward strand.
ATGGGGGTTTAAGGTTGTGAGGAAAGGTTTTGGAGAGAAAGAGAGAAAGGAAGAGGAGAGGAGAGCTCTCTTGCAAATGGGGATGGTGAAGAGCATGCGTGCATCTGTGGGCTTTTAAGGGAGGCCGTGAGGCGATGCCACCCGCTAGGTTTTATTTATTTATTTTTTTGTCCAGCACCAATGGTGCCCACTCGCTACGTCCGCCTTATTTCCTTGTGGTTTTGCTGCCTTGAAAATCTCTTTTCCAGGTTACTTCATCACCCTAATTTGATCTCCTTGCTTGAAATCCTTATTTATGCATTTAACTTGTCAAACATGAAGCAATAATATATTAAGTATAACAAATAGGAAAATATCAATGTAATCTAACTACTTAAAATCCAATCAAGTTTATTTAAACTAATGCAACTAGCCTACTTTATTAGTGTAAGAACATCACTACTTCTAGAAAATTGAAAAGACTGAAAAACAATAGTTTTGATTGCCTCCCAAGAAGCGCTTTATTTAACATCTCGGCAAGACGAACTCCCTTTTTCTATGAATTCTCAATTTCCCACACTTCATTCAGATGCAATTGCTTTTGGTTACTCTAGTTGGCTGGGCAACTTCCTAGGTCTGTAACTTTGTACTGCTTTTGCAATTTGTTGTAACTAAGTTTCCATCTTTTTCATGAATGCCTCCATGTTATGGAACCTAGAATTAATGTTTTAGAATTTGGTTGCATGATTTTGGAACTCAATTTGTGCTGCTTGCATGAAACTTTGTATGGTTTCTTCAAGCGTAGGCTTTTTCGATTGAGCTTGAAATGAGGTTCCAGCTTCATTATGACTTCTTTCATTATTCCACAAGAATTTAGTATGATTTCTCTAACTAAGGTTGTAAGTGTTTGAGTAAGGGTCATTTCGTGGCCTTTGGTTGTAGTAGTTCATTGCATTAGTTTGTTCAGCATAACCTGCAAAATATTCATTTGAAGGACAAACATTAGGTGAATGTCTTGAATTAGCACAAAAGGAACAAACCTCTACTAGAACAGGTTGTGTTTGCTTCAAGTGCACCATCATAGAGCACATTGCCTTCATCTGCTTAGCCATCTCTGACATCTGCATTGATAGATCAGAATTAGTATTCACTTCATAAAGTCCCCTAGATCTACCTTTTACACTTTTCTATTGAGAATTTGCTCCCAACATCTCATAACGCTCATAAGTTTCTTCCAAAGTCATTTCTCCCATAGCTCCACCTGTAGCATTGTCAACCATAGCTTGGCATGGTTATGTTAGTCCATCATAGAAAAATTGGTAAAGCAACTCAAGTGGATATCTATAATGATGGCATTTAACCAAATTTCCTTTAAATCTTTCACATCCCTCATGGAAATCTTCACCATCCATTTGAGCAAAAGTAGCTATTTTACTCCTTAATTCAACAGTTTTAGCATAAGAGTATAACTTTCCAATAAATTTATTATAAACTGCTCCCCATGTTGTTAATGAGCCAGGAGCTACTATCATGAACCATGTCTTGCCTACATTTTTCAAAGCATATGGAAAGCATCTCATAACTGATCTTCTGTTAGCCCCTACAATGGAAATGTTTGGATGGTTGCATAGAAATCTCGCATGAAAGTCAATGGATCCTTTGAAGCTAACCCATGAAAAGTTGGAAGCATGTTAAAGTGAATATGTTTCAAGTTATAATTTCTAGCATCCTCATCTAATACAATGCATGAAGGTGAGCATGTTGAGCCTATTGAGCTTCTTGTGCTTGCGAAGCCACCCTATTTTCCACATTGTCAGCCATGTTTACTTCTTCTCCTTTGCTTAAAATCTCTGTTTCAATTTTCACTTTATCAACAGGATTGTTTAATGAACACAAAGTAGGATTTAGAGATTTCCTTTTGTGCATTCACAATACTGCAACAGAAAGAAAGAAACAATTAAAAATAATCTTATATACAATTATATACAAAAACAAAAAGAAAGAATGTAACTAATCTTAATTAAATCAATTTGGAACCATTCCCTGGCAACAACACCAAAAACTTGATGGTTCAAATTATAATTCCTCGCAAGTGTATGGATGTATAGCAATATAGTCTACAATGCAAGGGTTGATCCCACAGAGAATGGTCAAACCGACTTAATTAATTTTAGCTCCTGGATTTATAACTAAACAAACTTGAAATAATATTTGGTATAATTTCAGAATTTAAGAAACTTAATGGAATGAAAGTAAATCAATGGCTAAATATAATGCAGAGAGATTAGCAAGATGCAAAAGTTTAGGGATCTAAATGCACCACTAGATGATGCCTCTTTTGCTAATGGAATGTTGGATTCAATGCCTCACTTCGGTTCGTTCTTTCAAAAGTAAGATTATTACCATTAGGTGTGCGGGTTTAAATCAAGTGTTTTCACTCATTCCAATTACCTATGATGTGTATTATAATTGAGGTGAAAACTTATTAAGCTGAAGAACATAAGAACAAAATTAGTATGGTTTAGCATATGATGTCTAACTTAACCATCTATCCTTCTCATTCGAGGGAGCTCATGGTTTAGGATATGTGTCTACCTTAACCACACTTTGATAATTAATCTAACTTATAATATTGGTAATCAAGCAATAAAACAAGTTAAATCATTGCAAAAAAAATCATGAATGAAACAAGGTCATGTAGCATTAATAACCAATAGTCGATAACAAAGAGTATTAAAAAGGTTACATCTTTACCCTAGAAAAAGAGATTTAGTTCATAAGAGAAAATAAAACAACTCCTTTAGACAAGATAATTGCAATGAAGAACATCTTCTATCCTTCTTCTTTTTTACTTGTAATCTCTGTCCTTCTTCTCCATAAGAAAACTCCAAGAAATTCAGCCTCCAGAACCTCAGAGAGAACTCTCTAAAATGGAAGTGAGAAGTCTCTTCAAAAACCCTAACTTTTTCCTTAAAAACCCTATGAATACGTAACGTGGAAAATCCACAAAAATTACTGATCTACCACCAGCGCTGGATGGGCCCCAAAGGCACTGACTTTCATCTTAGCTGATGGTGGTCGCTTGTGTTGGCATCGGTAGCGCCGACTGGTTGTTTTGGTTTTGTGGTGATTTTTCGCTCCTTTTGTAGCTGTTTTCTTTTCCATCCTTTGAGATTCTTCTTTACCATCTTCAAGACACCTAGAAAATCTAACGAATAAGAGCACAAAATTCATCTAAAAGAGACAAAGATTTGCATATAACTAAAGCCTAAACATGTGTAATATAAGTGAATGAAATTCACTCATCATGTCCGAACTTCATTCTTTATCCAAATTTATCATATAGTGTTTGAGCTAGCTTCTTCAGTGTCCGAACTTGGCTCAGTAGTGTTTGAACTTTGTTGTGTCCGAATTGGTTACATAATGTTTGAATTTGCTTCTATAATGTCCAAACTTGCTTGAATCCAAAACCTAGCCCCTTTTCTCCTTTTGAAGCCTTCTTTTTGTCCTAGCTTGGACATCTATCTAATTTACTTCAACAATGCTTGAGACTATGTCCGAAGTGACTTTGAAGCTTGTCTATGATGCCTGTCATATTCTTTGAGCATTTACGTTTTCTTCTTTATTAACTTGTGGATCTTGTCTTTAATATGGTCTTGTATGTGTTGTCCACTTATGTTATTTCCTTGACATATTATTCGTTGTTGCACACTTGGGAAATATTTATTAGTAGCCTAATTGTTCACTTATATGCATTTTGCTCATCATCAAGTAAAATATGTTTGGTTCAACACTAGCATATTGATGAATTACATCATGAATATGAGAACTAACTTCTTTGAAAGTGTCAAATGTTCATATGCTAGATCAACCATTTTTATTTTAATGAATCAGTTATGAGTTTTCAATCAGTTATAGCATGATTGATTATTCTTATATTATCTAGTGATCACACAATGTTTTAGAGTTTTAAATGAATTATTTGCCTCTTTGTCATGCTTATCCTCAAAATATGTTGATTAAAATTTTAAGAATTTATTCATACAAATGAAACTATATTGTAAGAAAATGAATAAATGTTCCAACTATGGATTATGACAAGATTAAAAGATGATTTAAGTTTAAGTATCACACCTACGCTTACCTTGCTTCTATGGCCTTTGATTCAATTGAATTTATTCTTTATCATCCATTGTTAAGAAGCCATCTATTCTTTGGTGAAGCTAGATAATCCCTTTTCTCTTCATCTTCTTTCTTCAACTTATAGCTCCTTGATGTGAGGGGATTATTTGCACTTTTGAAAGGGGGACTCTTCTTCTTCTTCTTTTGCTCTTTCACTATTGTCCTCCCTTTTCTTTTTCTTCCTTCCCTCTCAACCTTCTCATTTCTTAGTTTTTCTTCTTTATCATCTCCTTCCTCTTTAGGTTGCTTCCTTTTAACCCAAGAGGATTCATCTATTTTAGGGGATTGTTCCCCTTTTTCTTCTTTTTCTTCTTTGTCTCCTACACTCAAGTTAATCTCAATAACAACATCAGTATCATTTGAATGCAAGTTAAGTTGCCCCTCAGAAATTGCCTATAACCTATCCAAATTTTCTCTTGCATTTTTATAGACTAAGACATGCTTGCAAGAGGTGGGGCAAAGATCATGTAGTAAGGCATTCTTAGCCTTGATGTTCTCTTGTTTATCTCTCTCTTCATCCTCATTAGATCCAATAAAAATAATTTTTCACAATTCAAGATCATATAAAAATTTCTTGCTTAACCCCTATTAAACAAACTTCCTTCTTTTTCATGCTTGTATGCAAATTGTAAAGAGATAGATAATAAAGTAGTAAAAAGCAAAGAAATAAGGCAATCACACAATTAGCATACACAATATTTTTATAGTAGATCGGGCAATTATCCCTACCCTATATTCCAAGAGCATACCGCTTGTGCCTTAGGTTCCACTATCTCTCTATAGTGAAATTAAAATAGTGCACCTTGCACTCTTAGAGATTTCAGCTCTAGGGAGTGTAAACTTAGTGTTGCTTGCACTCTTCTAGATTCCAGGTCTAGATGGCATAAGCTAGTGCATCTTGCACTCTTCCAGATTTCAGCTCTATAGGGCATAACAATCTTATGCCACTACACTCTTTTGGATTCCAACTCTAGGTGGCTTAAATACAATATAGTTATTGTATATGAGACACACTTCAACTGATTAGTTATAGATCTTCTTGAGTTCGGTCTCCAATACTGACACAAGTAATTCACAAAAATGAAACAAAAAGATTAAATACACTTTGTAGAGTATTTCACTAAAAGTATTAGGGAAGTATTTTAGAAACTTTGACTACAAAAGTGAATGTTCTTCCCAAAAGTTGTGGAGAGCCTTAATAGGTGTTATACAATATTAAAGTATGAAGGCTTTGAGTTTCTCTTTTGTAAGTGAAGAAATGAAGGTTTAAAATCAATTGAATGCAACAATTCTCTTCTCATTTTAGTTCTTCTTCTCTTTATACCAGCTTTGAATTTCAGCCATTGGAGGTAGATGAGCTTTTTTGAATGCAGAAGGACATTTGAAATTACTCCCATTAAAATGCACCATTTTCTGGTTGGGTGATATAGCTATAATAACTTGCAACGCCATTTGGTGTGTATTGTAGGCAACCAAATTTAGAATCTATACTCCATTAAATTACTTGTAGTAGTGCGAGTAAGGGTCGATCTCACGGAGAGTATTTAGCTTAATTCTATGCGATGTGAACAAGAATGAGGGAACTTAAAGAATTAATTTAGGAAAAATTCAAATTTAAATACCAAAATCAATCAAAAAAGCAAATCTTGGTCCAAGCCAATGTCCACCATCAGAATTTCATAACTTATCATTAATGCAAATGTAAATCAACTCACACTTTGAATATTCACCATTGGAACTATTTTTTTATCTCTCCTCCAACAAATTTAAATAGAAATATGTGATCCAATTAACCTAACTACTAAATAACCCCAGACATGCACTAGAGGTTTAATCTAATGGTAGCTTTAAGATTTGTAGAGATTGTTGAAGCTAAACAACACAAGCACACATGGTTACATTTAATTTAGTCAAATATTCTTCATAAGATATAATCATTGCAGACATGGAAATTATTAAATCTTAGTTGCTTCAAAAATTAGAGAGATCAAATAATCATGAATTTGATATCTAATTCAATAATAAATTCCAATGAGTAATAAACTAGTAGTTTTTCTAACAATTAAATGCAATAATTATGAAAATAAGCATAGAAGAACATTCAATACTCAAAACATAAATTGAACAATAAAATTATTTAGATCTGATAGTATATTGACTTTGAGGCTTCAGTTTCCCTTGACCAAGTATAACAAATTATCCATGCATGGCCATGAAAACACAAAGATAAATAAAATAAAGAAGAAATTATAGAAGAGATGAATTCTCCATGCAAGAAGCTGTGATTCCTACATTTCTCCTCCTTAAATATCTCGAATTAGAATTATTTTTCCTGTCCATATGGTTTCCCTAGTTTGCCTTTCATAAAATATAAAAAATTCCTAAAAGTGAGTCACTTTTGCTGTCCAAATGCCACTTGCGTTGTTTGCACTCGATTCACTATTCACTAGAGATAGGTTCACTGTTTTATCCATATATTTCTCAGAAGATATAAGACTTGTATGATTTTTAATGCATTAGAAAGATAACTTCAAAGGGTATTACTTTTATGTTTAACACATTTTCCAAATTCGCATTCATATAAGTTAAACATTGACTATAATTAATGCCTTGTGTCATATTCAGCTGGTCTAAAGTCTGAGATAGTTATAGTTTTTTGGCCATAAATTCCACTTATGATCACCAAATCCTATGGTTCTTGATTTTTTGAATAGGTACTTTGAAGAGATGCACTTATATGTTAAAAATTTTTGCCAAATCAATCTTCATCTATACCAAAAATGGACTTGAAATGATGCTAAAGCTATCCAACATCATCCAATTAGCTTTATTTTGCTCCTAACAATTCCCTTTGTGTCCTAAATAAAAATATAAGAATAGTGAGTGCATTTAGGAATCAAATAATTGTAAAAGACTAAGTCTTAAGGGAATAAAAAATGACATTTTACATTTTCATCAAATTCCCCCACACTTTACTTTTGCTCGTCCTTGGGCAAATCTCAAATTCACTCTCCCAAAGAGAGCATCAAGGTTGCAATTATCATAAATAAAGAAAAACCAAACTCTTCAAAATTCCTAACACATCATGAACAAATCTTTCTTATACAACTTACAATCACTTAGTAAGCATTTTCTCTTGAAGATGGATTAAACTAAATAAGTAGAGCCTCATGGAAATAAACACTCTACTCTCATGTGTTTGAAGGGTACATATTTCACTCAAATTCATTCCAATGGAAACGATCTACCATAAGCTTATATATCTTCTCATTCTCCACCACTAGGACCACATGCATATAATAAATCATAAGGAATTTTCAAGGGTAGCAATGGGGTTTAGGATCAAGGTGAGAAATATTTGGAATGTAGTTCAAAAGCCATTGAAACTAGTGAAGCACAAATAAATCAACTCAAGCTCAAATATAAAAGACACGTATAATCACTTGTTTCATTCAACATCTTCCACCTTTGAATATATGTGTATAAAGAAACTCATTCTCTTGAAATTTTGATTTTTGATTTTTTTTGTTTTATTATATATTTTTTATCTCACAATTTTGAGAATAACAGTATGTTCAATTTCACCAATCATAGTCATACCACAAATTCTAACACCCCCACACTTATTTCTTGTATACCCATACATAATGATGAACAATGCTCCACTAGCTCTATGGCTTGGGTAAAGATATTATTTTTCAGGTTTTAAGCTTATAACATGGGATCATAATAAAAGTCTATAAAGCTCAAAGGGGTTCAGCAAAGGGAGAAATTAATCATAGGGTAGGCTATTTAGCTCATGTAGCTCATAATAAAGATGACCTTAAGCATGTTCATGTATGCATATATTGATGTGATCTCAAAGATAATCAATTCAAGTTCTAAAGAAGTAATTCCATGAACAAATATCTCTCAAGAAAGAAAAGAATGAGACTGATATGGATGTGTTAGTCAAGAGGATAAAAATCTCACCAACTTTTTTTTACTACATTTAGTCATCACCATTCTCAAGGAAAATAACTAGACTAAGCAATTACAAATTATAAAATTGCTTATTTAATCAGGTTATGACTTCTTCAAGCTTAATTGAATCTTGCTCATGACCTCCACAACCACAAATCATTGAAAACACCTCTCTCTTGTTTATTTTTTATTCAAAAATGAAAGAAAAAACACAACCTAAATCCCTCCCCCACACTTAAAACTTGCATTTTCCTCAATGTATGATGCAATGCAAAGAAGATGCAAAAATAACCAAAATATAAATGCAAAAAATAAGAAGGAAATAAGAAAAAGAAACACAAACTCTCCTTGGGTTGCCTTCTAAGTAGCGCTTTTATTTATAGTAGTTGGCTCATTGCTTCTTCCTTCAATCTATAGTAATTATAAACAGGAAATAATGACGCATGAATGTAGATGGGCTAATTCCTTTAATATCGGCAGTGATCCAACCAATAGCCAACTTATGCTTCTTCTTATAGTGTACTGAGTTTAGTGGAGATGATCACTAGAAAGATTGCTTCATCTCCAAGGAACACGTACTTGAGTTGACTGGGAAGTGGCTTTAAATTTGGAGTAGATGCATACAAAATAGAAGGTAAAAGGCTCTTGTTAGAAACTAGTAACTCAATGTAAGGATCATAACTGATTCAGATAACTTTGAAAAGTCATCCAATGCTGCAACAATTTCCTACAAATCAGTACTCAAAGGTAATGCCTCATTCTCCTTCTTAAGATGCTTACTAATGGCAACTTCCAATTCATCTTTTTCATCAAGTTCAAAAATTTCCTGTGAAGAAGAATCAATCAGATCAATAGAGTAAACAAGATTATCATCATCAGGATATTTCAAGGCACCATAAATGTTAAATTTAATAATTTCACCATCAAATTCCATGGTAAGTATGCCACTATGAACATCTATCTTAGTCTTGAATGTCTTCAAGAATGGTCTTCCTAACAAAATGGGAGTTTGACCACAATTCTCCATATTTAGAACATAGAAATCAGTAGGGAAAACTAAATCATTGACTTGCTTAAGAACTGCACCTTTAGGATATGCATTGGATATATCAGCCAATTGAATTACAAAACTAATTTTATTCAAAGGTTCAAGTTTCAGAGAAGCATATAAAGAAATGGCATGACATTAATAGAAGCTCCTAAATCTAACATGGCCTTTTCAAGTCTATTGTCACCTATCATGTAATGGATTGCAAACATACCTATATCTTTGCACTTTGTAGGGAGTTTTGTTTGAATGATTACAGAAACATTCTCCCCTACTCTCACCTTTTCACATCCTTTAAGTTTCTGTTTCCTCTTTATTATACATAGTTCTTTCAAGAATTTAACATAGTGAGGCACTTGTTTAATAGCATCAAAAAGTGGAATATTTACCTCGCATTTATGAAAAGTCTCATTAAAATCTTTATATTGCTTAATTTATTGAGATTCTGCTAAAGTCTAAGAAAAAGCCAGTACTGGTTTATATTCAGAAAGAGGTGGAAACTTATGTTGAGTCACTTCATTGTCATTAGGAACGTCCTTGTCTACAATAACATTATTCTCCTTTTCTTACTTTGTTGGTGTAGGAGATGCTTTCACTAGAACCTTGACCTATTTGTCACTTCTTAAAATAATTGCACTTTCATTTTCTTTTGGATTCACCATTGTTCGAGAGGGTAATTTTCCTAAACCTTGAGCCTCTAGCTGACTGATTATAGTTTCCATTTGACTTACCTAGTTGTCTAAATATTGAATGTTGGCCCTCGTCTCCTGTTGGAATTGCAAGGTATTAGTGCCAAGATACTTAACAATAACTTCAAATTACATGCCAGAGTTAGAAGTTTGTCCCTATGGTTATTGTATAGGCGATATAGTTGCTTATACTGCTGGAAACTTTGACAGTTTTGAGTCATTGGTGGATTTACTTGTGGGTTCCCATAACTGAAATTGGGGTGATCCCTACATCCTGAGTTGCATGTGTTCGAATAAAGATCATACTTTCTTTATGATTTTCTAGAAAAACCACCCATCACATTCACTTGCTTAAAGGGCTCCTCTTGAAGAGTTAGACACATATCAGTTGAATGCTTTATCATCGAACAAATTCCATAAGCCTTTACCATTTGCATATTACCTACAACCATTTGACGAATAAGACAAGTTAGACCTGCAATTTGTTTATAAAAGGAGGAAATATATATCTTATTAATAGTCTTGGATAAAGAGTCAAGCCTAGTGCTAAATTATTGTGAGTTAGCTGTCATGTTTACAATCAAGTTTCTTGCAGCTTCAAGAGTTTTATCCACCAAAGGTCCTCCACTAACAACATCAATCATGCTCTTTTCAATGGGTAGAAGGCCATCATAGAAATACTAGATGAGTAGCTACTCATTAATCTGATGATGGGGGCAACATGCACATAATTTCTTGAAATGCTCCTAATATTTGCATAGGGATTCCTTATTGTGTTGTCTGGCACCACAAATTTCTTTTTGAATGTTGGCTGCCCTTGAAGCTAGGAAATATTTCTCCAAAAATACTTCTTCATCTCAATCCAAGTTATAATACTCCTAGAGGATAGATAATAGAGTCAATCCTTAGCTAAATCCTTTAGAGAGATGGCAAGGCTCTTAATTTAATTTGCTCTTCTGTCACCCTCGCAAGTTTCATACCGGTACATACCACATGAAACTCCTTTAGATGCTTGTGAGGACCTTCACCTACAAGACCATGAAAAATGGGCAAGAGATGTATTAGTCCATATTTTAATTCAAAATTAATGGTAGCATCTAAAGTAGGAAATGTTATGCATAAAGGTTGTTGATTCAAATTAGGGGCAGCAGGGTCTTTGAAAGTTTGATTTCTGGCCATGACTTCAACCTCTTTAAAACTTTTCCAAGCTTCACTCCTTAACTTGTGCAAATTTCTCTCTATGTCTACTTCATACTACAAATCACCTTGATCAGAAGATTGAGTTTTAGTTATAAATAATCAAGGAAACTCTAATAAACTATAGAAAAAAAAAGAAAAAAATAGAATTTTTTTTAAAGATTTCAAAAATAAAATAAAATCATAAGAGCAAAAAAATCAACTAGAATCGCTCCCCGACAACAACACTAAAAATTTAGTGTGTTGTTGTAGGCAACCAAATTTAGAACTTATACTTCAATTAAATTAAAAACCATAATCCAGATTACAAGGTTCGGAGTTAAGATAGATTTCGTGCTTCGGAATTTCTGAAGCCTTAAACAA
>JAYJMB010002469.1:0-15244 GCA_036873735.1 Pouteria campechiana
CCCCCCCCCCCCCCCCCCCCCCCCCCCCCCCCCCCCCCCCCCCCCCCCCCCCCCCCCCCCCCCCCCCCCCCCCAATGGGGAAAAAAAATTCATCCTTTTTTTTTCTATGACTAAACACACTTTTAGTTAGGAGTACAAAGCAGGGTGGAGTTATATTTAGTCAAGGTCATCACAAGCTTAACTTTATTTGTAGAAACTTTAACGTTACCCTATTTATAGATTGGGTTTGAATAATGATTGAGGTCAACCCAACCTTTTTTCAAACATCTAAAATTTATATTTATTTCAGGTAAATAATTTGAGTTTATCTCTTTTATATATCTATTTTGATATATTTAAAATACTAATTAATTATATCGACTCTGCTTACAAAGAATAAAATTTCACATATTAGTCTAAAAAGAAATATTTCAAGATTAGTATATTTAAAAGAAGCTTACAGTAATATAGCTTTCAAAGAAAAGAATTGAAAATAGCATTGGGTTTTAAAATTGCATCTTATTTACAATAATTAGAAATAGGTTTATAATTTTATCTGAAATAATAGATGATAAAATAAAGATTAAATATATTTTTTTTATTAAGTTATTAAAACAAGTTAGGCTAGATTGAGTTGGATTATAATCAAGTGAACCTAATTCTAACCAGTTAAAAATGATAACCCAACCCTACCTAAAATGTGAATGACCCGATCCAATTTGAACCCTTACGTTTAACGTAAAATAGATTATTCAGCAATGAAAGGTTTTTGTTGCTAAAGGATATGTTTTGACTTACCCACTTATGTATTAATTTAATCAGAAAAGCAAGCTTATTCACATGGTGCATAAGTTTACCTGCAGGCGTGCAACATGTTGTTAGTACCTGAGCAGCAAAGTTGTGGGCCGGAGCATCGAATCTGCCTCTCAGACAAACGACTTGCGCACATCACAAAACCAGATCAGATGGTGGTTCTGGCTAGCCAATGGTTGGATTTTTCTTCATCACCAGATGATTGAGCAGGTGTAGCCCACATTTGGGCCCGGCTAGGATGGCCTTTACACTCCTCACATGTGCATGAAAAGCATGGTGTAGGGTGGAGGAGACGATCATCATTTCTACTTAATTGGATGAATCTTGCTCAACCAGTAACATCAAATGGGCTTTTGTTATGTATGAAATGATTATCCATCAGCAGCCATGACTTGCTTGTGTCACCCACCAACAATAATTAAAATTTTGGAAATATTTAATTAGCCACCAATGCCCAATTTACAAATCACCCATTGCAAAGTTGGAATGCCTCATGACTCACCTCCCATGTCTTTTGTGTCCTCTCATTGGGTTGGCCACAAAAGCAGGTCAAAGGTCAAAACCATCCATCTCTTTTTGCACATCTTACCTGGTACATGTCTTAGACGGGTCAGTTCCGCCTCAAACATGTTGACACCAATGATTATATCAAGATGATTTTTATATCATTAACTAAATAAGTCATATTAAATATGATAGTCCATCAAAATCTCATTAAAAAGATCATAACTAATAAGCCAAAACAAAATAATTATATCAATATTTCAATTATAAGATCAACCTTACTAAATCACAATTTTATTTATTTTATTTTTAATTTTTCCTCTAGTCCAATATTCTCTACTAACCAGCTAATGCGCCAATTTGATCCATATGTAAGCTTAAGTTAGTTTAAGTTTTTAATAATTGATATTAGAATATTCTTGAAGAACAAAATGCAACCAAGTTGGATGAATTTTGGCCTTTTTAACCAATGTTATCAAAATTAGACTGGTGGTTCAGGCATCTAGTTCACAGTCTAACTGGCTTGACTGGTCAGTTCAACTTCAACATATTGAACTTTTTTTTTGAAAAAATTAGAAAATCATATTATATGATTTTAAAAATTTTAGATCATAAATATTAACTTAAGTATATAGATCTTTTATTATAATACTATATTACTTTAATTCATCATTTTATTCTGTTAATCTAAGTATATATACCAGACCGGTTTGCAGTGGAACCGGATGGTCCGTTCCAGTTTTGATAACACATTACTTAATCATCAGTGAACTGGGTCCCACGTGAAACATGGGCGCAAGGGCTATGTTGGGTGAAAGGGATGGGTGTTTGTTAATCTATGGACCATCCATGTTGAGGGTCAAAATGAAAAAGGTCTCCATCATTCAACCTTGGACCCCACTTCAATTACACTCATAAAACTATCCATATGTGCACATATATTTTTTACGGTACGCACAAGTGTTTGCATGCAACGCTACCTGTGTGTACCAAACCTTGCATCCACTGCCTCGCTACAGCCCTTGTTGGCTTATAGTTGGAGTACAAACAAACACAATTAGTGGATGATTACAAAATTACTCACAGCCATCCATTTGAAGGCCATAGTTTTGGACGGCTAGGCTCATGCAAGATGGACGGCAGGTTTATTTGCAAGGGGTCGGGATGGAGCCGAAGGTGCTTGGTTGGATGACAGGGATTTCAACTAAATGGGGTTGCCGGTTTTGCACGTGGGGTGGGTGGAAGATAAGACGAAGAGAGCGGAGTCAGCGACGCACATGTCCCCACACGTGTAAAGAAGAACAGGAGAGCAGAAAAGAGGACGATGATGGGACGGATGATGCTTTGTTGACCGTCGGATCAGACGACAGCTTTTGATAAAGGAGGGGATATGTTCTTTTGGACGTTTCCTCAGGTGGGCCCCACCAATGCCCGACCAGATGCTGAGTGGCCCACTTAGCATCGACTCCCTCACCCCCCTCCTGCTTTTGCTGATTATAAAGTAAGCATTCTTTGCACGTGTGTGCACACGTTTGGCCAATGCTCTCTTTCTACTTCCAATTGGTTGTCACGGGTGGCGTGGTTTTTTTGCTAGGGGCTGATAATGATTGGCTGATTTTATTGGAAATAACTTTGAAGTATTTGGCTGGGAAGAAAGGAAATAGCAAGAAACGACCAGGAGAATCTCAGCTGTAAAGTGAAAATTGTCAAAAGATATGAAGGAATAATAATTAGAAATATATAATATTTCAAGAAATGGAGTCGTTATAATTTTTATATGACAAATCAATATTTGGAAAATAAAATTTCTCTGTTTTGCCAATCCAAAATCCAATGGGTCAAAATTGTATTTTTAAAGGATTAATTTAATAATAATAATAACTTTATATTTTCTTATCATTATCTATTTGTTCAATCATTATCTTTTGCTAGTTTTATTTTTAATTATTTTACAACTGACATTATTCGTTGTATCGCTAATATTATTTTTATTCTTTTTCAACATTTTTCAACTAACCAATTACCCACTAAAAGAGGTTATTGTGGGTGTACAATTTACTATAATGCTTTCAATAATTTTCAAAATAACTATTTTTTCTAAACAGATAATTGATTGAGCACTACCAAAGAAAGGCACGTCCAGTACTGGATTAAGGGTCGTTAGAAATTGTAAAAAAGTTATTTTGAAAACTATTGAGGGCATTATGTTAATTTAGACTTCTACAAAAACCGCGCTTGGCAGGAAACTGCTTATTCAATGATGATAATGGTTGCGGACAAAAACAGAGAATATGCAAATTTTATAAATTTTAAAGGTTGTATATGCAAATTTCAAAGTCATTGGGCAAATATGCAAAAAAATAAAACTTGAGGGGGCCTATGCAAATCACCTCCTCCCCCTTCAATGAAGAGAGTTCTCCCACAGTTCATGCGTGTTTTGATTACTGGCCACTGGTTGTAGGGGTTCTTATCTTTTAATTCAAGATTGGTGATGAACTTTGCGGGCCACACAAGAAATACTACTGCATCTACTTGGGCCATTGGGATCGTGTAAATGTCCTTTTGCTTTACAGCCTAAACAGAGCTCAGAGCTCAAGTGGGCCACATGTGGTGGGGTAGAATTCCTGTCCTTTATTTTTTGAGGACTCCAACAGAGCTTTAAAGATTGCCTGACGTTTGAAAGAATTACCGTTTCTGTTACATGCATCACTGATTTTCCACTGAGGTACATAGTTATTAAGGGTCTGTTTGATCAGGGGTGCGGGAGTTTTCTAGAAAAGAGTAGTAGGAAACGATATAAAAAATATATAGCATTTTTACTAAAAAGAAAAAATATTAAAAATATAAATAATAATGAAAAAATAAAAATTATTATGGTAGTTAAAATGTTATATGATTTAGTCTGGAAAGAAATAAGCAAGGCAGACTATCTGATGAGCAGCCATTTGGATGTTTATTGAGTGACGAGAACATATAAGAATTACCTCTTCACCAATGGTCCCAGCTGGTACTTCGTTCCACCACCTGCAAAATGAGAAGAAACAGATCCCACCAAAACAAAACAGTCTTCTTCTCTTCTCCTAGCTTTTAATCATTTCATGTTCAACATCATTCTTGCATCATTCATGGGTCATGACTAAGGTGGGTGGGTGGGTTTTATGTATATTGCACTGTTATTAACTCAGTGGAAGGAAATGCCCATTAATTAGCTACATTAGAAATGAATCATAGACTATCCGTAGACTCGTATGAGATCCAATGCATTCATCTAGTACTCCATGCACTTGATGAGTTATGCCCCACAGAAAACAAACCTGCAAGGGGAGAGCTGGCGCATTTGATAGGTATCTTATATAATAGGAAGTGTTTGGTTGGGTGTAATACTGTGCCTCACCTTGCTCAATTCAAGCAAAGCGTGTATTGGCATTACTTCATAATTTTTTAAATCTTTACTTTCGAATTGTTATTTTTAATTATTTTTTCTTATATATTCTCTACTTTTTAATTATTTATTTTATCTTTTTTACTTTTTCAAATATATTTTTTACTATACTTTATTCATTGTATTATTTTATCTTTTTTACAACGTAACCAGATCATCTAACCACAAGTAATAAGCACTCCAAGCTGTACCGATGCAAGTTGTCAATCCTTTCAAAACCAGTTTAAAAGTGTTCGGAACTTCCATCCTGCCACAGTAAATGTTGTCTGAAAATGAGTGGTAATTGCATGAGATTTTCCGTTTTCTATGGGCTGGACTCAAAAAGTTTGAAATCACCAACTTTTATGCTGAAGACTGTAACATTCTCAATTTGAACTTTTGCCCCATTACTGATGGGAGAGAGCGAAGATAATAAAATTGGCAGCCACCACCAACTGAAATCACACTAACTAAAGAATTCCGAATTCCGCTGCCTTTTTAAGCATTGCACTTTGTCTAATAGCTTTATCATTCCAACCTTTAAAATCTATAGCCGCCATTGATTGCATGTTTGAAGCGTTAATTATAGGAAGGCCTAATCATAGAATTTCTATAACAACCTGACCCAAACAAAAATCAACACCCACTTGGATCATGTTCAAGATATCTAAGAAGAAGAAAAAAGGAAGAGGAAAGAGTAGGAAGAGCAGTTATATGCTCATCCTGGTGCACCCATGTGCAAGATTGAACTTGGTTTGGCTGATTCAAAATCCACAGGACCTAACTTGGACTTCCGGAATTAGATGAAATAGATTGAAGCAGAAGCTGACCCAGCCGCTTGAATTAGACGGGCAAGTCTGGTTGATTAAACAATCATTATTTGACTTGGCAATGAGACCTTCCAGAAGAGCCGAAAACCAAGCCAATGGCTCAGCTTCATGAAAAGGTAAAGACTGTTTGGTTGAAAAGAAAATGCAAAAAATGCAAAAAAAAAAAAAAGAAAAAGAAAGAAAGAAAAGGAAATTATAGAAACAGTAAAAACAAATATAGAAATATATTCTTTTTAATATAAGAAAGATAGATGATCATAATCATGACATCATCATAAGTTGTTTTACATTTAAGTGGAATGAGTTTTATAGATCTGTTGCACCATTTCTATCTATCTTGAGTTACGCATAATGTTAAAAAACAAAAAAGATGAAAATTTTCCTTTTTTTGTAATTTTTTTTTCAGCCAACGAGCCAAACATGAAGCCTTCAGTTTCAGACTTGATGGGCTTGGGATGAAGTCATGGTCTAGATTGGCATGCAGGCATTTATATGCAAAATTATATATTTAGTATGTACATTTATTTGAAATAGCCTCTAGCCAGGGCATTTTGGCGCAAGCTTAATAAAAGGCAATTGTTCTTTGTAGGATTGCAAGAAATCAAGCCAAGAAAATTGGATATATTGTTGTGGTGCCCTTCGTCCCTTGAAACCACAGCATTTTCTTGATTTTTTTTATAATAGTTTTATGATCTAAAAATTCATCTTGATTAAAAACTTAAGCAGGTCACAGCAGCGAGAAAACTCTTAAAAATCACATGACCTAGCACTTTTTTGGTAAGATGTGCCGAAATTTTTAATATCATAATTAGGAGTATGAGGGTAAAATAATAGGTGGATTTAATATAATTAAATTATCAGGGTGGACGTAAATAGAAATATTTCATTGAAAATTTGAAAAAAAAATCAGTGAAATTGATGTGATAGAAATATATATCTTATCCTAATTAGAATATTTTTCCTCCCTTCTAGAAAGCCCACCTCACACTTGGGCAAATGGGCTTGGGTAGACAACCTAAGCTCTTCCAAGAATTCGGCGTCTCAGCTGGGATGCTTTGCGGCGACCGCCGCCATGCCTGAAAAGTCTGCATAGGCGCGGAGAGAGTTGAATTTCAGCCCTCTGCTCTCTACCTTTCTCCCCCATTTGCGCAGCCCAAATCTCGTTCATTTTCGCAAAGATAGACGGGAGCTAGGAAAAATGGCGTTTTTCCATGCAAGGAGACACCTTTTCCTATCCAGAAGCCTCTCGTCTTCCCTTCTCTCTCCTTCCCGCCGCTTGCACGTCTGCGTCGTAGGCAGCGGACCTGCAGGCTTATACACCGCCGAAAAGGTAAAACTCCGCTCTTTTTTTGGAAGAATTTTGTGTTTCGGTTATCTTCCAATCTTTTCTTGCGTCTGCGGCGCTATTCCTTTGGCGAGATTGAAACTACAACAAACCAAATGTCTTCTTTTTTTGTGTGTTCTTGTGTTTTAGATGCTGAAAGCACAGAATGAAGCGAAAATAGATATCATTGACCGGTTGCCAACGCCGTTTGGATTGGTCCGCTCTGGAGTGGCACCTGATCATCCCGAAACGAAGGTGAGTAGGTTTGCAAGCTATTGAAATTTTTGGGCGTGGCGTTTGGATGCGCTATCAAAACATGGTACAATTGCTATTGTACTAACTTGGGCAAACAAAAAGATTTTCTCTTGTAAGTTCCTTAGCTTTAGCGGCGGACCTCTTGGCGCCGAAATGTATTTATTTGTTTGCTTGATTATGACTTTTTGTAGTTCAATGCGAGTGTCAACCCCGATGCTTGGTTGTTATGCGCTGTTCTGGCGAGTTATTTTGTTCTGTGGTGGAGAAAATGAAGTTTTGGTTACCTTTGTTAGCATTCAGATTGATGGCATTGTGGGCTTCACATTTCCATTGGAGGAAGTAGTTGTGTTTTAGTTGAAAGAAGTGCAATTGTAGTCTCTAGGTTCTACTTCTACATTGTGTGATTATTACTGTAAATACCAATAAATGCTCTAGGTTCTACTTCTACATTTCTATTCTAATTTTTTTTTCTGCTAATCTGAAGTAGCAGCATTGCCCGGGTTTTAAACGCTGGACCCAAATGCTGATAACTCTACCTGTTGAAATAAGAAGCAAATTAAGATGCAAGAAAAATACTTTTCAGTTGCCTTTTATAGAATAGCTGTGAGATCAGCTGTGTTAATAGGGTAGAATGTTGTGTTAAGATAAGGATACTGAAATGGAGAGTGATAAGATGAAGTTTTTTGTGCTCCTATGAGCTCTTGAGTGGTGACATGTGGATGATCATTGATGTTTGTCAGTTAGCAAGCTTCCTTACTCTGTGAATCTTTCTACTTTAGCTGAAAATTGAGAGCTCTGTGTTCTTACAAGCTCAAATGCTAACAGCTTCCTGTCCTTGTCCATCCAAGATATTTCTATGTTATTTTTCTGGATCAATTTTGGAATTTCAAGTGATTGGGATTAATCTGTGAATTTTATGTGTTTTTTATTCAATTCTGTTCAAAATTATAACCTTAATTGAGCTTAATTTTGCCAGAAACTTGCAACAGATTGTGATTAACCAGTTTTCTCGGGTCGCATCAAATGAGAGATGTTCGTTCTTTGGAAATGTATCTCTTGGAACCAGCATTTCACTTGCTGATCTGCGTAAGATCTATGATGTGGTATGCTTCCTAGTCCTGACTGCTCTGAACCTTGAAAAGAGTTCATAAGCACTAATAATCCCATGTAAAGTTAAAGGGTTTTTTTTATGTCCTTTCAGTTTCTCACTTGATGCCTTTTAGTCTGTTGAAATATGCTGATGTCTGCAGGTGGTGCTTGCCTATGGTGCTGAAAGTGACAGAAATCTTGGTATTCCTGGAGAAGTAAATTTCCAATAACCCGAACTACTGCTTGTTCTTCTGTAAAATTAAGATTACTATGCTAATAGGATTCTTGAAATTGACTTTATCTTTTTTGGCAAAGATAAAAAATGGGCTTGAAACTTGGTCGAGTTCATTCAATGTTTTTAGCTGGGAAATTAATTTTTTTCATTCAGTTCAATTCTGACTTTTTTCCCTGAGGATAGTTCTGAGTTCTGACCCTGGGATAATCAGTTGAGACTTTGTTGAAGGAAGCTAACGCTCCCATATACCTATTGATTGCACTTCTAGAGTTGAAAAGAAATTCTGTTCTATCTGTCAAGTTTCTAAGCCTTCCTCCTATACAGATGTTAAAAACTCCCACTTAATGTTTCCTGTTCAATTGTGGTTGAATAGAGGTGCTTCTGCCCTCTGAGTCCATGCTCATATTATTGTGTGTTCTTGCTCTTATTGTTACGTGGCTAACTCTTCCACAGATATGAGAATAGCTTGTTTTTACCATGTTTTCTTTCATTATGTATTTGTATTTCCAGGAGTTGATGGGGATACACTCAGCTAGAGAGTTCGTCTGGTGGTATAATGGACACCCAGACTACAGCAATCTGGCCCCAGATTTAAAGAGCACAGATACAGCTGTTATTCTTGGCCAGGTGTCTTCATAATCTCTAGTTTAGAAACTTTCAGCTCAAAATATGGTTCTTGACATATAATTTAAAGTGTCAGTTTTACTGAAGATGCCATTTTCCAAGTTGCAACAGTTGAGTGGTTTATTTTCGCTTCTTTTTGTAATTACAAATTCTTGTATTTTTTATTTCTTCAACTGCATTTTTCTGTGAAAGTTAAACCTTAATTTCTCAAAATGGATGTTTGTTTAGAATTTTGCTTATCTTATAAAAAAATTTGCATATTTGATGTTAACATTGCCACAATTAACATGCCACTTTTCAACTGAAATGTCAATGATATATATGGTATCTTCATAATCTCTGCCAACTATCATTTAATGCTGCTCATGATTTCATTTTGATATCCTTTCATGGTAAACTTCCCACCTCGCTTGAAGTTTGAGCTTTTTCAATTGATGATGGTCATCACCTTTTCATTGTAGATTGGACTTTTGCCACACATTTATTGATAGGAGATCTTAAAGAACAGCTATATTGCTTGGTTACTTATTAAAGATTTCATTGTAACGTCTTCACGCATTCGATTTTAATATCACTTGTTGGCCTGGTTAAAGGTTCAAACACATTACTTCTTATGGCTTCCATGCCTGTTGTAAATCCGGTACCACCATGTTTCTGAATACTCCCAGTTTCCCCAATAACCAAGACAATATCATCATTAATCTCCAGCCTGGGCCCTGGACTCAAGTAGCTTGGATTCTGCGCTAGAGAAGGATGCCCCATTTATGCCTCTCCAAATAATTATGGGGTTATTCAACAATAGCTGTTGATGCCCATGACAGATCAAGAATTCAGTACTCTCTAAAACCTGCAAAATTGGCATTGATGTCCAAACCCAGTTCACCAGCAGTTTCATATGACATCAAATGCATTTGAAGTTGATGATAAGCAAATGGCATTTTTTAAAACTTTTTTGGGAAAAAAGTTTGTTCTTCCACCTCACAGTGTTGATTTTTCTTGTCATCTTTATTCATTGCTTTCAACATGATGCACACAGTAGACTGTATCTATTGGGTTGCAGTTTTTCCTCAAACGAAATATCAAGGTTTCTCTATTTGCAGCACAGCATTAAAAATGAGATATCCAGGTTGCTAGTCGCAGCCCAGATGAGATGAATTTTTCCTGTTAAGTTGGTGACATTGTTGACTGAAACAAGAATATAGATCATGAAATGATCCTTAAGAAAAATTCAAAATTTGACATTTCTTCTCTGCATTCGTCCAAAATTATGCTTTCTTTCAGGGAAATGTTGCTCTAGACGTTGCTCGGATCCTTTTGCGGGCCACTGCTGAGTTGGCCGCAACAGATATTGCCAACAATGCATTGGTTTCACTACAAGAGAGTTCTATAAGGTTTGTTGCCCCTGAATTTGATCTGATAACTGAACAGTAAGGTGTATTTGCTTCTGGTTGTCTTTATTCATGGTTGATGTCTTATTTTATGGTTACAGGCGAGTGTATTTAGTTGGAAGACGTGGACCAGTACAAGCAGCTTTTACAGCAAAGGAATTGCGAGAAATCCTTGGTAGTTTTCACTTGTCTTACGTCACCTATTATCTTCCAAAAACTTGTCCTCAATGTTACTGCTTTCCTTTAGGGACATAAGATCCATGCTTAACAATGACATAGTAATCTTAAAGATAGAACAGAAATGCATGGGAATTACAAGCAATGTGCTAATTAAGATCTCTGTTGTCTCTCAGTGGAGCAGAAACATGGAGATTTTATTGAATGAAATTGAAGTTTTTATAGTTCTGGTAATGAAATTAAAAATGGTTATTGGTTAATGATAAATTCAGATTTGCAATTGGTTTTTACATCTTGGTGACATAATTTGATATTACCAGACTTTTAAACTGTTTTCCTATGGAGTCCTTTTGTCTGTTGTTGTATGTAGACTTATCAGTAATATAAAATACCCTACTGCAGCTATTAAAGGTCTGCATGTCCACATTCAGGAAGTTGATCTGCGTAAGTCGTCTGCAGATGAGGTAAAATATGCATGATTTACTTGCTCATTTATATTGAGTTTCTATAATATAATTATTTATATTGTTTTTTGGTGTATGCTAATGGTGCTTTCAATGGCTGATGACGCTTGGGCTGCGTGATTTATAGTTTTCTTTTCTCTTTGTCCAATCTTTCTTAGACTAAGTTTGTTGGATATTTCTTGTCATCTTTTGCAGGAAGAACTAAAGAACAGCAGAATACGAAAGCGGGTCCATGATCTTTTATCTAAAGCAGCTACCTCCCAACATCCCCATACATTCCCTGGCCAGCGTGAACTCCATTTTGTGTTCTTCCGGAGACCAGACAGATTTTTGCCGTCAGATAGTGGTGATCATGTCAAAGGTGTACGCTTTGAGAAGACCTACTTGAAAGGTGTGCTGCACAGAATGTGCTACTTTCCTGTATTTATATTGTGAATCTGTCCCTAGTTGATTGGTTATATCATGATTCAATAGCATGTTTACAATATCATGATTTTGTTTTTGAGTCCCACATACAAGCTCTACAAACGCCTCTTGGAAAAATGTCTTAGGATAACGAGGCAATGTTCATATCAGGTCTGAAGTTAGTTCAGAGTATCAGCCAGGTGGCATGCAAAAACAATGAATTGCAGGAAGAGAAATTTTTGAAACCATTCATGGCATCTAATACAAGTAGCTGTGCCTCCTGTTTTAGATTGGAATCTCTCTGCAATGAGTGGAAACCACATTCTTCATTTAACAGAGAAGTCCCTTATACTGGCTGATAGCAAGTCAGCTTAACAGGCAAGGCAAATAATTGTGGATGGTCCCCT
Organism: Pouteria campechiana; assembly: GCA_036873735.1. Classification (NCBI taxonomy): domain Eukaryota; kingdom Viridiplantae; phylum Streptophyta; class Magnoliopsida; order Ericales; family Sapotaceae; genus Pouteria; species Pouteria campechiana. The sequence continues at coordinate 11,916 of JAYJMB010002469.1, forward strand.
CAGTCCATGCTTGCAGCTTCCAAACACAGTTTTAACCAATATTTTTACATCAACATATTTTGGCATCAATTTGTCTGCCTCTCAAATCAAATATGTCCCAAATACATGGTTGCTTTATGGTGTTTGCATGCATTGCTGAAGTTCGAAGCTGCAAAAGCTATGCTGTAGGTGAGTTATGTCTTGCATGTACGCATAATACAGTCATTGGACTCTTTTCATTCCAAGTATAACAAGCATTCTTCCTTTCATTGTAGAGAATGGTGATTCTGGCAAACAGGTTGCTGTGGGTACTGGCGAATATGAAGATATTGATTGTGGGTAATTTAGTCAAATAAACTGAAGCATTAGACAGCATTGAAAGATATGCCTTTCGGTTTGAGGTTACTTTATTTAGCAGGGAATGAAACATTTCCATTAAACTACAAAGTTTGGACTGTGTTGATATACTTTAATTTTTACAAATGGCTTTGGCATGCAGGCTGGTGCTGAAAAGCATTGGTTATAAGTCAGTGCCAGTTGATGGGTTGCCTTTTGATCACCATAGAGGTCAGTGAAAAAAATAATAATAAATGAAAATGAAAATGAAAATAAAGAAGAGCTGAAATTTGACCATGATGCATTCTGATTTTCATGCCCATTCAGTGTCGTCACTTGATTGCTAAAACATAGCTATCAATGGCTTTTTTCAGGTGTGGTTCCAAATGTTCAGGGCCGAGTTTTGGTGGATAAATGTGAGCATCCAATCATTGAGAAAGGCTTGTATGTAGTCGGTTGGTTGAAGAGAGGACCTACTGGAATCATTGGGACAAACCTTATCTGTGCAGAGGAAACAGTATGTAAACCAACTGCTTGAGACTTTTTGCTAAATTCAAATGATTTTTTTGCTCTGTTTTTGTCTTTTCATTATCATTCTGCAATTCTTTGGCACATAGTCCAAAGAGATCAACTGTTCCCCCGCCTGAGCATTGCAGATCCTTGCATATTCAGGATCAATCAACCCTAAAGAATAATATGTTAGGGAAATTTGTGAAGTACCTATGGTAAATTCTAATTGTCAAAAAGACTAAGGTCTCTAAGCCATTGAATGGGCTTTATATGGATTGCATCCAGAAGCTGACCTGGGTTAATATTGCAGGTTGCTAGCATCTGTGAAGACCTACAAAAAGGGGTATTGACACCCTCATCCAACCCAGCAAAGCCATGCCGTCAAGGACTCCTCGAACTTCTAGAAAACAAAGATGTCAGATATGTGCCTTTCAGTGGCTGGGAGAAGATTGATGCAAAGGAAAAGAGAGACGGGAGTCTGAAAAACAAACACCGAGAGAAAATAACATCATGGGATGAGCTAGTGGAAGTTGCCAATGAATGAACTACATAGCAGAGCTACTGGCATTTCATTCATACAACAGTTGTAACTTTTTTTCCCCTACCATATCTTGCAATTTTGGATTTTGGATGAGCCAAAAATCATGAGCAGAACATCAAATAATATTTATCCATATTCTATACCAAGTCAATTTTGGATAAAAATGCTGAGAAGCTCGTTGTGCTTCCCTATACATTTTTCTGACCAAAAGGTTGTTACGATTTCAAATTCAGGTTTTGTTTGGCTTATATACAAACAGACTTGGATAGGTCTGCTTCCTACAGAAAGCAGATGATGGGATGCTATAGGCGATTGCATGAGAAAGTATCATCTAACACTAGGACGATTCTTCACTGGGAAAAGCAGAAGCCCTAACAGAAATTTCATGATATTTGCTCCATTTAGCTGGATTTATAGAATCTGAGAATTGAAAGCTTGATTGCATAAGAGCTTGCAGATAACAGGGGTAGAGGCCTCACGCTTGTTGGGCAAGGAGAACCGAAAGCACCGATGCATGCCCGAGAAAGGACAGAACCAAATGGCTTATGTTTAATAATCTTATTATGATTAGATTAAACAAGACGAAAATTGAAAATAAGAATGATCACTTGCCTTCCGCATTTGTACAATTTACAACATCAAAGAATCTGACCCACTGGATATGAAACAGAACCTGAAGAGTGGCTTCTGGTATTTAAATTCCTTGAAGGTAATCCAATGTGAGCTGCACCCTTGGCTTGATCTCCGTGGACACGAGCTTCGTCGCCAGCATGAACTGAGGTGTTACCGCCAGTGCAGCATTGACTGCTACACTCATTACCGCACATAAAATCAATACAAAGCCTAGCTTAAGATCAACAATCAATGCGTCAAGCTTCCATGAAAGTGGAGGTATGGCATTGTAAGCATCAACGAGCATGATTGAGAAGAGAATGAGAGAAGCGGCAAGGAGGAGGAAAATCAATAGAAAAGAGATGCAGAACAAGAGAATGCAGGAGATGAAAGATGCATATAGGAAAGAAAGGAAGAGAAGTTCTATGCTAGACCGCATTATCACAAGGGATGAGATGACAGCGAGAAAGGATTGGCAGAATAAATGACAAAAAGAAAACTTAGATACTCAGGTGGAACGTGTAAGTTGATAGGCGGGCAAAAAGAAGTGGTACACATGGAATATAACCAAGAAGTAATGGCCAAGTCTGGTGCAGTAGTTTAGGAGGAATGATGGGTTTCTTAGAACTGTTGATAGGTAGGCATTAAATGGAAGGGTATACAACCAGCATATTTAAATCCATTTTTTTGATGGGTAGGCATTAAGTGGAGGGGTATAAAACCAGCAGATTTTTTGATGGGTAGGCATTAAAGGAGAGGCAAAAAACAAGCATGTTTAAATCCATCTTAATCTGATTTGGAGGTTACTATGGTAAGCTTAAGATACGAAGGTCTGGAGTAGAATCATGCCACAAATACAGTTTTTGAGCACCTGAATATCAAGCATTTCATGGAAAGAGTATCAAATAACTTTTCACAAAATAAAAGGGTGGAGTAGGCTGCACTCATCCTATCAGCATTTCCACAAGCAGTGAATTGGCTTCATTGATTGGACGCCAAGGAAGGAAGAAATAGGAAAGAGGAAAGCAGCATCATATACTGGGGCATAACTATGAAAATCAGCAATGGGTGAAAACAACAATTTATGTGGAATGTTGTTGGAGAAGTTCAAAAGGCATTTCAGTGATACAGAGAAAACTTGGGAGCCATGCAAGGCCTGGTCTTCAAAAGTAGACAGGATCTCCACCAAATAATAAAATATGCTCAGCTGCTTTCCTTTCCTTGAAGCAAGGGAACTAATCCCAGAATTGCTTGGCCTTGCGCGAAAGTACGAAAAGGAAGCTGCTCCGTGCTATATCCAACGAAAACTTAAAATCGTCGACAGCAGGATTCGAACCTGCGCAGGCAGAGC
>JAYJMB010002470.1:0-15238 GCA_036873735.1 Pouteria campechiana
TGTATGGTGGTGTGGTGGATTCATTGTCATCATGATGCAGCCGCGGTCCTGGGGGAGCCTGTGGAGTTATAAGGATGCTGTGGGGATAACTAGAGAAATATTGGAGTGTATAATTTTTACTTTTATGAATTAAAATGAAAAAAAATGTATCATAATATGTGATGAATGGTTGTACCTAGGTGGGCAGCCCTATTTTCAAGGGAGACTATTCAATTTTCTGTAGAAATTAGGTCAAAAAAATATATATATCAAAGCAACCCACCCTGGAGGAGGGAAAATCATGGTATGATCATGTAGATTTACGGTGTAAAATGGAGTAACGACCCTAGGAGGGTGGGGCATTACAACCCCTCCCTCTTAGGTTTAGCCATCCTACAGGATTCTTATAGTTATCCCATGCTGGTTCAAGGTATGTGTGTTTTGAATGAGGGATTGCGGATATCCCGTATTGGTTGAAGGTCAATGTTTATTTGTTTATGATTATTGAATGTCGAGGATAGAGAATATCCCTTAGAGAGCAATGATATGTTTGCCAGGCATGACAAATGCATGAATGTTAGGGATTTAAAATATCCCATAGTTGAAATGGTTTGTGTTATAGACATGTGAGTGTTTAGGATAGAAAGTATCCTATGTCATTGTAGTATTCTTGTATGTGGATGTTTGAATAATAGGGATTTAGAATATCCCGATGTTGTATATAAATGAATGTGTATATGGTTGAGAATGTTGATATGCATAAGATTATGCATGCTGGATGGATAAGAATAATAGGTATCCTATGTTTGAGTATATGTTTATGATAATATATGAATTGTAGAATTGATAGTGAATGATGTGTATTCCCAAAATGCATTTAAAATAATGATTGTATGGATTAAAAAGGGATAGTGAATATTCCTTTGTACGAGGGTTGATGTTTGTTGTGTAACGTTAATGTGTTATTATAACGAATGGGATAGAGAATATCCCATGATAGTGATAATGTGGATGTATAGTAATGGAATGAGAAACATTTCAGGCTCAATGAGATTGTTGTGGTGCCCGAATGGCACAATTATGAGGTTATCCCTGCATGGCATAGTTTGATGTGCAGTGTCTGCATGACACTTAATTCAGTATGATGAGCTCGGAGTGGCTGAAAGGTGAGATGATTTAAGGTGCCTGGAGGGCACGTATATGGTATGATGGTATATGCCTAAAGGACGTAGAGTATTGTAATGAATTGAGGAGGATTTGAGCCTTTTGGATCTACATTTATGCTATGATAAATCTGATTCATGTTCTCGGTTAGAACATGTGTTTTGATTGATTATAATTAATTATTATTTTCTATTTCTGTCTACTTACTGAGTTGTTCGGACTCACACCTTTTTATGTTAGATTTTTAGTTGACAGGGTAGGTAAAGAATCTCAACTGAGGATTGAAATTGACAAGTAAAGATATGAAGACATATTTGATGGTATGATAAATTGGGATTGGAATCCCCTATCGATATAATTTTATTTGACTAAAATGTAGTATGATGGTAATTAAGATATGTATATGATGTATAAGGTATAATATAATGATGTTTAGCATGTCATATTCATTTAAGTATGATAGTGTGAATGGATTTGTATTAATCCAGGGTGAAACATTGCCATTAAGAAACAATTCTGATCTTGGGTGGAGCTATGAGTATGGGTATGTGATTGTTTTATATATAATTGTTGTCATTTGATTATAGAAATGTAAATCTTAATTAATTTTATACATGTATATTAGGTATAATTGTTCATAATACAGGGCAGACTCCGTTGGATTTTAGGTAGGATATTTTCCTTAGAATTAGGGAAATTGTGAGATTATAATAAAATTTTCTTAAGAAGAAGGAAAATGGTAGCATTTCGTATTAGCCCCAAGGTGGCATGGTCAAAATGCATAGGGTGGGGTGCAGGGCATTATAGTTGGGTTGTTTGTCATAGATAGTAGACGAGCTTAGGTGAACTGACAAACATCATTACTCCGCCAGATGAACTTTTTGCTCTGTCATATGACCTTCACTGCTCTGCTTTGTCTGTTTATAATAGATAATCATAGGCTCCCTTATGATAGATGAAGTCTTTGCTTTGCCATATAACCTTCATTTCTTTGCTTTGTCTGTTTATAGTAGACATTCATTGGCTCACTTATGATAGACAAAGTTTGTTGTTTTGCATGCTATTTTGCATTCATCAAATACATTCTCCACTTCGATAGACAAATGTAAGCTTGGTTGATTCCTTTTCATTTGAGCTTTGTCCATAGTGTTACTTCATCTTTTGCTTCTACATTAGTCCATGTCTTTTCAGTCAAATAGATTAACATCTTGGAATATCTTCTCTACATTTATCATTCCATGAGATCTGCTACTTGATTCTTCATACTAAAAACTTGGCAATCACCATTAGTATGTAATCTTTAATCAAGTTTTATTTGTCATAAAAACCATGCATTTATACTAACATTCTCTCCCTTTTTGATGATGACAAAACTTGATTAAAAATTATCTCATAAAAGATAATCTTCCCCTGAATGTATGCAGTCTAAAATTGTTACAAAGTTTAATCATTCCACGAGTTGTCATTTTCTCTTGACTTGTTTTATATGTATTCTCTATATGCATTCTCCCTTGATTATTTAAAGATTATGCATGTTTGCTATTTAAAGATTATGCATATTTCTTTTCCCCCTTTGAGATAATTTTTGGAGATTCTTTCTCCCCCTTTTTGTCATAAGCAAAAAGAAACATCCACTCCCAGTAAGACACACACTCACACATACACAAAGAGAAGTAGCCAGAAAATAATGAAACTATTTCATTTTATTTTAATACAAGCAAAGCTATAGACAAAGATATAAATAACTTAGTCTGTATTGCCAAGGCAGGAGAGGTTGTCTGTGAGAGCGCGGATGAGGGGAGGGAGGAAGAGGAGAACTTTGTATTATAATGGGTGATACAAAGTTTCAAGGAAAGGAAGAGGGGAAGGAGATAATAATAAGGTAATTAGAGCATCCTTTCCCTCTCTTCAAGGGCCCTAGCTAATGATGAAGTTGGGTCCAAGGGCAAAAGTGCTGAGATATAAATTATATTCCTGAAAGCGACATCTTGAAAAGAAATACTTCTTACATTAGAGGTGATCTGGAACATTGTTACGAATAGAAGTAATATCATGCCAGTAAGAGAAGTGACAGAACTTCCTTTAGTGCTTCAATTTCCACCATTTGATGGTCTTCCTACTAGGTCTTCTTCCTAAATGCCCTTACCTAAGTTTCTTCATCATTGTGGCGCAAAGAAGGACTGTTGGTTGTGGGTTAAAATAGATTGAATGTGGGGGCCATACGAGGTAGTTGATATGATATTTCAAAAAAGAGAGAATAACTCATACTATAAATAGATTTTGATGTGATTTCAATTATTGTAAAATGAGAAAATGAGGTGTACTCAACCTCAAAAACTATGACCCAGACACAGTGCAGATAAAACAGTATATAGAAATGGCTTGCTTCATCTAAGACGAAGTCATTCTCATGAAAGCTTATTAAAACATTGCAATTTTAGGCATAGAATCATTAAAGATTTCATTTTCAGATGATCACATTAGTCACGCCTAATTCTCCTCTAATGTTATAGAAGGTGTCTAAGGTCAGTGGCTTAGTAAAGATATTAGGAAGTTAAGCATTTGTGGGCACATATTCTAGACATATATCATGTTTTTCTACATGATCTCTAATGAATTGATGTCTAATTTCTATTTGCTTGGTTCTTGAATATAGAACAAGGTTCTTTGTCAAGCATATGACACTAGTGTTGTCACATTTGATAGGTATATCTCTATAGCTTAGTCCATAATTGAGAAGTAGTAGTTTCATCTACAACAATTGAGTACAATAACTTCCTGTTACTATATATTCACCCTCTGCTGTAGAGAGAAAAAAACTAGTTTGTTATCTAGAGAACCATTATACTAGACTATTTCCCAGGAATTAACAGGTTCCACTAGTACTTCTTCTATTAAATTTGTATCCTCCAAAGTCAACATCTGAATATCCAATGAATTCAAAACCAGTTCCCTTGTGATTATGGAATCCTAGATTTGGTGTATTAACTAGATACTTAAAAGTTTATTTCACTACAAGAAGATTAGACTCTCTAGGACTAGACAAAAATCTAACACATAAGCATACGCTAAAGAGAATATCTAGTCTAGTGAAGAAGCGATTCAATCATATTTTGATATTGTTTTTGATCCACGGGTTTACCCTTCTCATCTTTATCCAACCTTGTTGATGTGCTCATTGGAATGCTTGCAGCCTTAATTTCTTCCATTTTGAACTTCTTCAACATCTCTCTAGTATATTTGGATTGACAAATGTAGTTTCCATTATCTCTTTGCTTGATTTGCAATATGAGAAAGTAGTTCAATTCTCCCATCATTCTCATTTCAAAATCAGCCTGCATGATCTTTGAAAAGTCTAGATAGAGATCCTCATTAGTAGCTCCGAATATAATATCATTTACATAAATTTGAATTATCAAGATATCCTTGTTAATATTTTTGATAAATAAGGAAGTATCAACTTTGGCTCTCTTGAATTTATGATTACTTAGGAATTTGCTCAACCTTTCATACCATGCTCTTGAAGCTTGTCTCAAACTATATAATCCTTTGATGAGCTTATAGACAAGATCAGGTTGATCATCATTTTCAAAACCAAGGGGTTGGTTTATATTCACTTTCTCACTTAAATATCTATTTAGAAATGCACTCTTTACATCCATCTAAAATAACTTAAATTTCTTATAGGATGCAAAATTGAGTAGCATTTTAATCGCTTCTAATCTAGCTACTGGGGTATATGATTCTTCAAAATTAATTCCTTTTTCTTGGGAATACCCCTTAGCAACTAGTCATGCCCTGTTCTTATAACTAATCCACTTTTATCCAGTTCCTTTTTAAATACCTATCCAGTTTGGCATTAACATTCTCTAGTTTTGGAACTAACTCCCATACTTTGTTTCTTTCAAACTAGTTAAGCTTTTCTTACATTGCAATGATCCAATTCTCATCATTTAAAGTTTGATCAATGCTAGTTGGTTTAATTGTAGAAATGAAAGTATAATGACCACATACATTTCGTATAGACCTTCTTATTTTGATACAATCATATACATTACATATGATTTGTTTTCTAGGATGAGCACTAATAAATATCAAATTAGTAGGAGGTTGATAGAGAAAATTACTTGGACTTACCTCATCTTCATTTTCTGAACTTTGTATGCCTTCATATTTTGTTTCATCTTCTTGATCCTTTAGTTTGAGCTTCTTTATATTTGTTACAGCTTTATCTGCATCATTATCATACTCCTTTCTCAGGGTTACAATGGCTTCATCAAATTTAACATGTATAGATTCTTTCACAACCTATGTTCTCTTAAAGTATACTCTAAATGCTTTGCTATTAGAAAAGTAACCGAGAAAGATAGCTTTATTGCTTTTTGGATCAAACTTTTCAAGGTTATCTTTCCCATTGTTTAACACATAGCACGAGCATTCAAAGGAATGAAAATATGAGATATTTGGTTTTGTTCCTTTGCAAAGCTCATATGGGATTTTCTTTAAGATTACTCTTATGGTAACCCTATTCAACACATGGCAAGTTGTACTAACCACTTCACCTTAGAATCTTTTGGACAATTTAATCATTCAAAATGGTTCTTACTATTTCCTGAATTGTTCGATTCTTTCTTTTCACAACTCCATTTTGTTGAGGAGTTTTGAGGGATGAGAAACTATGGTGAATTCCTTTTTCGTCACAAAAATCAATAAATTTTCTATTCTCAAATTCACCACTATGATCACTGTGGATAGACATAATCAACATTTGTTTCTTATTTTGAACTAGCTTTGAAAATTTATAAAATATTGAAAATGTTTAATCTTTATAAGTCAAGAGAATCACCCATGTAAATCTAGAGTAGTCATCCACTATCATATATACATATATTTTTCCTCCAAGGGTGTTTTTGTGTGATGGTCCAAATAGATCCACATCCAATAGCTCCAGTGTCATGCCCCATCTTCCGAGGCGCGACTTACCTTTTGCACGATTTTTCACCTAGATTTGCCTACTTTTAGGGTGGGGTGCTCAAGTCCTATCATGGAACTCGACTAGTTTTTACAGAAAATGGACAGAATATCCCCTAAATTATTAGGGTTTAACTTGTACAAACATTTATTGAATAAAATTTAATACAATAATTTTAAAGATAATCATCCACATATCCACAGCCCAGAATCTGTATCACACCATGATGGCAATAACCTAACTGATTCCAAGATAAATAATATACACATTTTTCTACTATTATGACATGTCACTCCATTACAATATACATTAGGGACAATTTAATAGAATTATACATCACTTGAGATCTTTAAATACAAATATAGAATGACATATAAATTTCTAATACAAATTATTTTATTATAATAATATGGTATTCAATATTGGCTCACCAATCCCATACCTTGGTTAGGAACTTTCATTTGGTCGGTCAACTAAAAAATTAAACAAGAAGACGTGATTCTAGGTAACTCAGTAAGTAGACAAATGTCATAAACAATAGTTAATCCATAATTAACACATTTCATATCCAATAATCGATACTCATCATTATAATTAATCAAAAATGCATATGTACTCATTAATAAATACCACATAAAGAAATCCACGTTATTTCAAATCGAACAAATCTTCAAATTTAACATACAACAAAGGGATCTTCTCTATCCTTTAAATTAAGCATTCACACTAAACGAAAAATTAATTTTTAATCAAACATGGGATAGCCACTATCCCCAACCAAAAACATACATGCCTAAATTCATACCGATGGGCTAATCCCTACGAATTTACCAAACATGCCCGGATTTCAAACAAATGGGATATTATCCATCTAATGGAAACAAATGCCTACTTACCTCAGGCCTCTGGCTCCAAACAATTCCTCAAGTTTTATGCTTTTGCATCCTTCTTAGATCATTCTGTATAGGGATTTAATCCCAATCATTTACAAATGAAACTCTTAATATATTTCAATCTAATGAATTCTCATTTCTAGATATTATAGGTGCTTTACCTTAACCACAAGGCTAATTATAGTCATTAATTCTATATCAAATCATTAATACTCTATTACGTTAATTAGCATTTTCAAAGTGCTTTCATTTCTAATAACAATTCCTTACCATATAACATGAATCATATTTAAATGGCTTGGAATTTATTTAATTAAGTTGCGAATACAACTAATTCAGGCTTACATAGCTCAAACCCAAAGACCTTCGTTAATCCTCAACTAGTGTATAATCAATTATTCAATTCCACCATACAAATCAACCTAAACAAGCTTATAAACATTATAAATCACACATTAAACCTTTTCCCCATGTTAATTTCACAAAATTCATGATATTCCCCAATTCTTATGCCAAATTATTTCCAATACCTCATTAAGCATGTATAAATCAGGTTCCCCATAATTTCAACATCAATTTCATCATTTTTCTCAAATTTTTAGAAATTTATAAAACCCTAGTTCATCTAAAATTCAAATGGGGAAAACAAACTTATACTGTGAATTAAGCATGGCTAACACCCATAGATGAAGATCCAAGCTCCATGCTCCCATTGGCATCTTCCATTTGAATAAAATTGGCTCTTCTTCTGCTGCTCATTGTGAAAACATCAAAAACTAGGTGCTTGAGTGATTACTCATCTGAATCATCATGTTCTCTAGCTATTCAAACAAAGAATTTAGCTAAACAGGGTCTAGGGATATGAGAACGGCGCTAGGGAAGAAGAATAGAACAAAAAATGAAAAACTGAATGAGTTTCAAGCTTAAAAAGTCTAATCTTTTGGGTACCCAGCAAACCCTTAATGCGACAAGTCTTACTAGATGGCTAAAATGTGCAATTCTAGAACCTTTTCACAGCAAAAAGTTGCCTTATCATGGCAAGGTCTTGGTGTATGACAAAAAACCATGTTTTCTGGAGGCTTACCATGGTAGAAAATTGTCTTTCCACAGCAAGGTCATGCCGAATGCCAAAAACTTAATTTTTTTTGGAGCCTTGCCATGGCAAGGTAATTTTATCGCAAAATAGCATTAGTAATTTGATCATAACTTTTACATACGATGTCTAAATGACCTAACCCCTTTTGGTTGCATCTTTTTGGCATAGCACTCATACACTTTATATCCAATTTAGTATTTGGAGCTTTACTAGGTGCATTATATTTCACTTGTTTCTTTATCTAGGGATAAGCTATGAATCTTCTAACTTTTGGACAGTTTTCCCTTTCTTCTATGAGGTTCACTCCCTTGGACCATCTAGCAAATTTTTGTGAGTTCTCATTGTTTAACTATTCACAACTAAGTCCCTTTTTCTGGTTTGACTAGTCATTCTCATGAACTTGGCTACAGATTCTCTTAGATTGGAGAATTTACTCAACATACTTTTTAATATTTCTATCCCCTTCTTCAGATTTTCAACCTCTTTTTGTAGAGATAGATTTCTTTCTACCTGAATAGAATTTACTTTAACAGTTGCATCAAAGTGTCTTTTCTTTTGAGTGAGTTTCTCGCTAAGAGATTCAAATTCACTGTAGAAAGAGTTGCATGATTATTGTAATTCATCAAATTTTTTGCATTTAACACAAGTGCTAATTAAGCTTGAAGAATCAAAACTATAACAATAGTAAGATTTTACCTCTATCTCCAGTTCCGTTGTACATTTGTTTTTGATGGTGATTTGATCTAGTGATTCATTCTCCATCTAGGCCATGTAGCATATTCTTGAGAGGTGTCCAACTTCCTTATCACCTTTCTCACTCAAGCTTGTCCCTGATGAGTCTTCATCATTCACATACATTCCTCTAGCTTAGTTTCTTGAAGTGTATTTTTTCTTTTCGGTCATCCTTCTTGTTCATGTTTACTTTTTCTTCATAGGGACACTCAGGAGACATGTGTCTAATCCCTCCACATTTATAGTATGTGTGAAGATCTTTCTTTCATTTAGCTATTTTCTTCTCTTGTCTAGGTTGTCTCCTTGAAGTGTTGCATCTACTGCTTCTAGCAAAGTTTCTGAAGTTTTTGACCAATATGGTCATATCATCCTCAGATTGTGATCCCGGATCACTGTTATTTTCTTTGGTGACTTTGAGAGCAATACTTTTCTTTGGCTTTTTTGACTCCTCTCTCTTACTTTTGATGAGCTCATGTGACATCAGTGAGCTAATAAGATAGTCTACTAGAAGAGTGTTCAGGTCCTTTGTTTCCTTTATTGCTGTAATCTTCTAGTTCCATGATTTTGGTAGTGCTTTTAGTATCTTCATTACCTATTCAGAATTTGTGACTTCTTTTTCCAATCCTTTCAAAGAGTTAGTAACTTTAGAAAAATGAGCATACATTTCTGATATACTTTCTCTTTCTTTCACCCTAAAATTCTTGAGTTCTCCTATTAACATATTTCTTCTAGTTTCCTTAACTTATTAGGATCCTTCATATATAGATACTAATTTATCGCAAATACCCTTTGTAGTATTGCAAGAGGATACTCTATCAAACTTAGATGAAGTTTATCCACTAAATAAAGAGTTTGTAGCCTTTGTATTATTTTGGACTGAGGTGGCTTCCTCTTTAGTCCATGCATTCACTTTAGTAGTGGGAAGAGTGATTCCAACTTTAATAGCCTTCCAAGACTCCATATCCTTGGCTATAATGAATTGCTTCATCCTTAACTTCTAATAAGCAAAGTTAGTTCCATTAAATATGGGTAGCTGGGTAGATAATTGCCCCTCAGCAAATATCTGAAACAAGGATGATGGATTTACCATTAGGTCATTACAAGTGTTTATGTAGTTTGATACCACTTGTTAGTCCTAAAGATTAGGCGAAAACCCAAAAGGGGAGGGGTGAATTGGAAACTAAAAATAATTGTTTAACCCCCTTAGGATTAATTACCTTTCTAGCAATCAATCACTCAATCAACTAATATACTAATAAATAAGATACAAGGATCTTTTTAGTGGTTTGAGTAAATACTCTACTGCACTCTTCCAATAACACTTTCCTCTTAGTGTCTTGGGTTCTACTTTTCCCAATAGCAGAATTACAATAGCGCTCTCAGTACTCTTCCAGATTCCAACTCTAGGGGGCATAAACATAGTGCTCCCAAAGCTTTTCTAGATTTTTGCTCTAGGGGGCATATTCACAGTGCTCCGAACACTCTTCTAGATTCCAGCTCTAAGGGGCATGAATAAATCGCTTTTATCTGCACTCAAATAGTCATAGCTCTTCTTGAGTCTAGTCTCAACCACTAGCTCAGGGAATTTACAAGAAATAAATATTAGAAGTTGAAGTATAGGTATTTCTCAGTAAGCACAGGGGCAGGTTTTTGAAAATTAAATGCAGAAGTAAATGATCCTCCCAAAAGGTGTTTGGGAGCCTTCAAAGAGAGTTGGGGAAAGTTTAAATGCAAGGCTCTTGATTCTTGAAAGATAGCAGAAGGTTTTGGCTTAGATTATTAAATGCTCTCAAGAGGATTTTGAATAACTATTTGATACTTGGTTGCTTCCTCCTGCTCTAACGATGCTTCATTTATAGTTGCTTTGAATTCCAGCCGTTGGTAGTAGGTGGACACCATTAATGACAGAAAATCATTTTGATTAACACTTTTGAAATTTTTGACTTTTGATTAATCCTCGTCTGCTAAAATGTTTGCAGTGCTGACCTTGGAGAAAAGGATTTTCAGCTTCTTAATAAAATTTGGTTGAGGTATCGCTGCAATAGCTGACTCTTTGATCAAAATGGAAAGTGCATTTTTAATGTTGAACAAAAACCAACAATTTGGCTTGTTCGTTGCTTGTCTTTTATCTATGATAGATGAAGTATCTGTCCAGTTATTCATAAGATAAAATTTCTTCATCTTCTAGTTTGTCTTTAATAAGTAGCAGATAAATAATGGAGATGTTATTTCATCACATCATCTATAGGGTTGTCTATTGTAAGTAACAGACAGATCTTAGAAGCATAGACAAATTATTCTTTCCAATGCTTTGTCTTGTGGATTGTCTATTGAATTGTAGAAGCATAAATGACTTATTTCTTTAGTACTTTATCTGTTAAGTTGTCTATTGTAAGTAATAGATGAATTTTTAGAGTACAGATGGATAATCTTCATTACTTCGTCTATTAGGTTTTTGTTATAAATAGTAGACTAGCTTAGGTGAATAGACAAATGCCATTGCTCCACTAGATGAACTTTTTGCTCTGCCATATGACCTTTACTTCTCCTCTTTATCTATTTATAACAGATGATCATAGGCTCACTTATGATAAACAAAGTCTTTGCTCTGCTATATGACCTTCATTTCTGTACTTTGTCTGTTTATAACAGATAATCATTGGCTCACATATGATAGATGAAGTTTGTTATTTTGCATGCTATTTTGCATTCATCAAATATAATCTCCACTTTGATAGACAAATGCAAGCTTGGTTGATTCCTTTTCATTTGAGCTTTATCTATAATGTTACTTTGTCATTTGCTTTTGCACTAGTCCATGTCTTTTCTGTCAAACAGATTGATGTCTTGGAATATTTTCTCTATGTTTATTTGTCCATGAGATCTGCAACTTGATTCTGCATACTAAAAACTTGGTAACCACCATTAGTATATAATCTTTAATTAAGTTTTATTTGTTATCCTAACCATGCATTTATACCAACAACTCCTTAGTGTCACAGCATTGCATTGCTCCCTTAGATTCTTCTTGGTATTGCTTGGGAAAACACCTTTGTTTGAATTGTGTACAACATTAGCAAGTTGACTAATTTGAGTTTCCAAAGACTTGATACAATTCGCCTCAAAATTGTCTAATCTTTCTTCATTCTTGTTAATTCTTATTTGAATTTCTAACAAAGATGCTCTAGTTTCCATAACAAGGGTGCTTATGAGATCTTCAAGTGAAGGCTTCTTTTTTGTTGGTTGAGGTTGAGGTTGAAAGCTAGAAGGAGGGTTCATGGCATTATTAGGATTTTCATAAGATATATTTTCATGATTTTTCAATCATGGATAATACTAAGTTGGTAGGTTGCTTCCACTATAATTGTTGTAACCCCCTTTATTCACATACCACACCTCTTCTGATCCAATAGTATTTGAAGAAGACTCTCTAGCAATTGGAATTCCCTTTTATGCCAAGTTAGCTATCTAATGAGTTAGAGATGACATCCATTAAAAATAAGATATTACAAAAGAAAATAATGAACACTCAATATTATAACTAATTAATCAAACTATAATATCTACATAAGATCCAACTCTCCTCTAAAAATAGAAGTTTAGCTACTCATAATAATATTAAAAATAAGCCTAAGTATTCTAAACATGATGAAAATATTGAAGGAAAAATAATAAAGAACAATGAAACCCTAATTGAATATGATCTTCCTCCATAGCTTTTGCACCCAAATCTTTTTCTAACCTTTAACTCCTTCACCAAAGTTGTTTCTCTTCCTTGTTTAGAAGCTCTCTCTCTCTCTCTGTAAATAACCCAATTTAGGATTAGGTTGCACACACTGATGAATTTATATTATGATTTGTGCAAAAAATACATAATTTTCTCAAATTAGGAAGCTACTGCACAACCTAGCATAGTTTCACCACACAATCTATTAGTAACATGTTTTGGATGGCAACATCAGCACAGCTACCCTGATCATTGGCATAGCTGCACTCTTATAGTGTTTCCAACTTCATGAAAAGTGATGTCAGCATTGTGAATAATAATTTCAGCATACAACTTTCCAAATTTCTAAGCTTGCTTTTTATTCTGTTCAAATCTTCTAATCTTTAATCAACCTATATACAAAATAAAAACACACATAAAATCCAAATAAACTCTCAAGAATAAAGCAAACATCAAGCCCAAAAGATACATAATATAAGTGAATCAAATACACTTATCAATGTTAGATCACTTTGAGCAATAGAAAGACTACCCTAATACCAATTGTTGGTTCTATATGATGGCTTAAGAACTTAGAGTTAACAAAAGTGTAAATCAAGCTAAAATATACAATCACTCAAAAAAAATTGAAGACATAGAAATTACACAATCTAAGCCTAAATCTATATCCCATCCCCCACACTTAAAACCTGCATTGTCCTCAATGTAAGGTCAAATGCAAAGAATATGCAAAAATAACCATAATATAAATGTAGAAATAAGAAGAAAATAAGAAAAAGAAACACAAACTCCCCATTGGGTAGCATCCCAAGCAGCGTTTTTGTTTATAGTCATTAGCTCGACTACTACATCTTTCTTTAATCTGGAGCAATTGAAAACTGGAAATAACAAAGCATGCATGTAGATGGGTCAATTCCTTTAATATCTTTCATTATCCAACCAATAGCTCTCTTATGCTACTTAAGAACTTGCACAAGTCTTTCTTCTTTTAATGCATTGAATTTATTAGAGATGATCACTGACAAACTCCAAGGAACACATACTTGAGGTGATTGGGAAGAGGCTTCAAATTTGGAATGGATGCCTGCAAAACAGATGGTAAAAGGTTCTTGTTAGAAATTGGTAACTCAATGTAAGGATTATTACTTGATTTTGGTAACTTCGGAAAGTTATCCAATGCTGCAATAGTTTCCTGTAAATCAGTACTCAAAGTTGACACCTCTCCTTCTCAAGATGTTTACTAATGAAAATTTTCAATTCATCTTTTCCATCAAGTTCAAAAACTTCATGTACATAAGAATTAATTACATCAATGGAGTAAGCAGGATCATCATCATCAGGATATTTCATGGAATCATAAATGTTAAATTTAACAATTTCACCATCAAATTCCATGGTAAGTGTGCCACTATGAACATCTATCTTAGTCTTTGATGTCTTTAGGAAGGGTCTTTCTAACAAAATAGGAGTAATTTGATTACCATTCTCCATATCTAGCACATAAAAATTAGCAAGGAAGATTAAATCATTGACTTGCACAAGAACATCCTCAACTACACCTTTGGAATATGCATTGGATCTATCAACCAATTGAATCACAACACCAGTCTTATTCAAAGGTCCAAGTCTCAAAGAAGCATATAAAGAATAAGGCATAACATTAATGGAAGCTCCTAAATCTAATATGTCCTTTTCAAGTTTAGTGTTACCTATCATGCATGGGATAGTAAATATACTTGGATCTTTGCATTTTGCAAGGAGTTTTCTTTGAATGATTGCAGAAACATTCTTCCCTAGTCTCAGCTTCTCAAATGCCTCAAGTTTCTATTTTCTCTTTGTTGTACACAATTCTTTTAGGAATTTATCATAACAAGGTATTTGTTTAATGACATCAAAAAGTGGAATATGTACCTTACATTGATAAAAAGTCTCATAAAAATCTTTATAGTTCTTAATTTTGTGAGATTTTGCTAAAGCTTGAGGAAAAGGAGGTACTAGTTTATATTCAGAAAGAGGTGAAAACTTATGTTGAGTTACTTCATTGTCCTTAGGAAGGCTTTATCTACAACAATGCTTTTCCCTTTTTCTTGCCTTGTTGGTGGAGGAGTTGCTTTTACTGGAATGTCAATCTCTTTACCACTCCTTAAAATAATTGCACTCACATTCTCTCTTGGGTTCACCATTGTTTGAGAAGGCAATTTCCCTAAACTTTGTGTCTCCAGCTGATTGATTATTGTTGCCATCTGACTCATCTAATTCTCCAAACTCTGAATGCTAGCCTTTGTCTCCTATTGAAACTGCAAAGCGTTAGAGGCAAGAGACTTAACAATATCTTCTAAAGACATACTAGAGTTAGAAGTTTGTCCCTGTGTTTGTCTAAATGGATATGGCTGCTGATACTACTGAAAATTTGGGCTATTTTGAGCAAGATACTAATTTACTTATGGGTTCCCATAGTTAAAATTGGGATGATCCCTCCATCCTGGGCTGTATGTGTTCAAATAGGGAACATACTTCCTTTGTGGTTGTCCAAAAAAATAACCCATTGTGTTCACCTTTGTAGTTGGTGTTGACATGAATGCATGATTTTGATGACAAACTGTAACGCCCCGCCCTCCTGGGGTCGTTACTCCACTTTACACCATAAATCCACATGATTATACCATGATTTTTCC
>JAYJMB010002472.1:0-15233 GCA_036873735.1 Pouteria campechiana
CTATAAAGTGTTTAAGTGACAAATTGGGCGAGTTGAGGACTTAAACTTTAAATGGCATGTTATAAATAGTAAAAATAGGTTGAGTACATTGATTTTTATGGTATATTGATAAGAATGCAATTATGCATTTGAAAAGTAGATACAAGTATTAAAAATCAATTTGAGTTATGGTTGTAAATGAGTAGGAATGTTACTTTGTACAAGATGATCTGAGAAGGATGAAAAGGCATAGAGTTGGAGGAACAATTGGGAGCCAAGAATCTGAGGTAAGTAGGTATTTATTTTCATTGGATGGATAAGGTAATGTATATCCCATTTGTTTAAAAGTCGGGCATGTTTGTTAAATGCATGGAGATTATCCCATTTGTATGAATTTAGGCATGTATGTTTTGGTTAGGGATAGTGGATATCCAATGTTTGATTAAAATTGATGCTTGGTTTAGTGTGGATGGTTAATGTGAGGGATAGATAAGATCCCTTTGTTGTATGTTTAATTTGAAGATTGGTTCAACATGATCTTGATGAATTGTATAGAAATAACAGGGAAGTTCTTTAATTGGTAATATTGATGAACATATATCCATTTATGATTATTTATAAGGATGAATATTGATTATTTGATATGAAATATACTAATTATGGATTAATTATTATTTATTACATTTGTCTACTTACTGAGTTGCCCAGACTCATGCCTTCTTATTTTATTTTTTTTAGCTAACAGATCAGGTAAAGAATCTCAACTAAGGCTTGGGACTAGTGAGCTAGCTTTGAAGATATTATTCTTATGATAGAATAATTTGGATTTGTAATTTATTTGGATTGTATAATTGTAGTTGAAAATTGTTATTGATGTATAATTGAATGGCTTATCATAATGAAGTATTTGTATTTATAGATGAATAGAATGTTAGCTTAGTGGATGTATTTCCATCATGATTCACATTCAATCTTGGACTATGGGGATGTGGGTGTATGTTTAGAATTTATATTATTGATTTGTGTTAGTTTTTATATGACTGTACAAGTTTGGATAGCCCCATTTTCAGGGGACACTCTATCCAATTTTGGTAAAAATTAGGCCAATTAGAAAATTGGACTTGAGCACCACACCCTAAAAGTGGGCAATTCAAGGTGAAATACAGTGCAAAAAGGTAAGTCGCACCTCAGAAGGCTGAGTATGACAGAATGGTATCAAATCCTAAGACTTATTTGTTTGATAAGTCTAGCTCATCTGTGTGGGAGCACCAAAATTCAAAATCATGATGGCAATAGGTTATAAGGAAGTGACAGATAGAGTATAAGGAAGTGACAAAAAATGACATGCCATAGTAATTTGGAAGTGTAACAGATTAAGGATAATAGGAAGGCATGAGTAAGAAATGAAGGGCATATAAATAATAGTTATGAATTGATATAGTTGTGATGAACTGATACGAATATGCATTTGAAGGATATTGCATGAATGCTATTGAGATAAGAGGAAAATGACAGTGCTGTGATAGCTCATTTGTAATTTATAGATGATGAAGTATGAAATGATTATAAATATATAGTGAGGTGTGGAAAAATTGAAATGAGTAATTATACTAATAACAAATTTATGTTATGCTCAGAGTAGCATAGGGAAGTGTGGTGGTGTATTTGAAGGCATAAAGGCTATTGTCTTGCAATGTATTTGAATTAGACTAATGAAACCATGAATTTTGTGAATAGTATTGGAAATTAGATTTAGTTTTGATTTACTTAAGTTCTTTATGATGGAATCATGGGATTCCTTTGGTCAAAATGGGTATGCTTAAGTATGTTTGAATAATTTTGCTTATAAGCATGTGATTTGAATAAATTGGCTTGTGTGCCATGATTGCGTGTTAATTGATATTTAGTTTCATTATAGTTGGATTAAATTATATTGATTGATAATGCAATTAATGAAAATGTATATTCCTCTATATAGTTGATATTGCATGTTGTTATGAGCTTCGACTACTTTGGTTAATATATTTTGGCTTTAATTTAGTATGAATGGGAGTTTAGTAATTTGATGTTTGAGTTTAGCAGTTAGATTAAGAATTTGAGGCATACCAGGATTGATGATGCTTCATGAATTATAAGTGCATTCTTGAAATTTATGAATTATAAGTGCATGCTTGAAATTTTAACATCGATATCATTTATATGAATGTAGATTTTAACGCTTATCAGGTTATTAATTATACATATTTGGGATTAGTTGTTTGTTATAGTACCACTAGTATGAAATTGGGTATGGTTAATTGACTGAGGTTTGAATATTGATAAGTTGATTGAAATTTAAACATTGGTTATTCAATTAAGGTTTGAATATTTGACTGTTTGACTGAGGCTTAGATGTATGGTACATGCTTAGATTTGGTCGCCTCTTAGAACATGATTGATATGTATTTAAAGTTTGGATGCTTGCCAGGGTGGCTACTTGGATTATTTGGGATCTCGCCCCTGGCAGGGCTTTGTTTGTTTGATACCACCTTAAATGGTGAAGAGGCTTAATCAACCTATTGTATGGGACTTCAATACTTATTTAGTAGGTGTAAATGGAGAACTTGCAGTTCCTTGGTTGCAATGATGGCTAAATACCATAGATGACATTGACCGTGTTGTCATGGATTTGCTAACATTTGTAGCTAGGATTGTATGGATGGACCGGATCACACCAAAGTTGTAAGCCCATTGAGGCCTTTTAGTTCGTGGCTATGTCCACTTTGGTTTGTGGCTATGTCCACTTGGATTGTGGTTGTGTCCACTGTGTTTGTAGCCCTCGAGCAAGGTATTGACTAGCGATCAGCAAGATATAATGAATATGCAGTGATAAAGAAGTAAATGATTCAAATGTGAGTAGAGTAATTGACTATTGGTATTGAATAATTGGTCAATGTTTAACGAAGGTAGTATGTTATGTTCTGATTTCTAGATGTTATGTTAGAAATTTTGAGAGTTGTTTGTTAAATTCTATGTATATATTGACAATTGTAAAGAACAATGTCTTCATGAGTTGTTGAATAATTTTGCTTATGAGTAATTCAATTGAACAAAATGGTGAATAGGAACAATGTCTATCCCATTTGTTTATATATACGTACTTGAATTGTAAAACATATAAGCAATCGTAAGTGAGTTATTGATGTTATGATTAGGAAGAATGCATCATGTATATTTGTATATGGATTGAAATGAGGCTTTTTGAGTACATTAAATTGTGTTAATTGACAAATTTAGAAATGAAGTTATATAACTCCCCATAAAACTCATAGTGAATTATATTATGAGCTTACATTATATGATTCATGTCTTTTCAGGAACTCAAATGATTGATAAGCCTACATGAATTACTATCACTATTGTACTAGAATGATTCATTTGGGTAACATGATGGAATTTTGTAGCATGATACGGGCTGGTTAACGAAATAACAACAATCTTATGATATAATGAATTGTGAATTTTTAACATTGAGTATCATTTGATGGATTCTATAATGGTTGCCCAAGGATAAGATAACATGACTAGGTATTGTTGAATGCATTGGAATAGGCATTATAAATGATCATATGTGAATCAATATTGAAATCATATATTTATATAAGTTTACAAGTAAAAATTTGGGCCTATATTGATTAGTACAAAAGAATTTAAGTCTTAATCACCTCATGTCATTGCTAGTGAAGGCAACTCATTTAAATAAGTAGATCATATGATCAAAAAGGTATAATTTGTGTGGTGTATCCTCCAGATATGAATCCGCAAGGAATGAAATAACCTGAATGCCTTAGATTATAACCTTTAGAAATTGTTGAGAATTAATTGATAATAAAAGTTTTGAGGATGAAACTTTTTGTAAGGAGGGAGTCTGTAACACCTGTGGTGTTTGAAATCTACTCATGAGCAAATGGGTAGAGTTTGGACCATGAATTCTATAAATTTTAGTATTTTTGGATATCTAAAAACAATAAGAAGAAAAAGAACTTAAGTGGTGATTTTAAGTAAAATCATGCATATGATTGAATAGTTCATGAAGCATGATTATGATGTATAATGTAATGTATATGAGATATTGAATTAAAAATTTGATATAATTTTGGGATTTTGAACTATTAAGTTGAAAGTTATATGAAAAGAACTCAATAGGTGAATTTGAGTAAAAACTTGTATTTGTACTATACAAAGAACCTAAACTAGTCATCATACATATTGTAATGTGTGTGACACATCAGTTTGAGCAATTGATGCAACTTGGAATGAAAATGGCATATGGAGTCACTTATAGCAGGAAAATTTAGTTAAAAAGAACTGAATAGGTGATTTTGGCAATTGACCTCAAATGAGGTTGAAAATAGTATAAAGATGTCCCATTTAATGTATATGATATGTGAAAGGTGATAGTTATAATGTTTAAAGTATTTTATGAGAAATGGGGCTATTAATGATTTTGTTTAAGTATAAATTCAAAAATTGAATAGCATATTGCAATGGATAAGTTATTATTTGGAATTGGGGTGAGAATTAATTTCTTAAATGAGTATTTGAGGATAATTATTCATGAAATTAATTAAAAATGAAATGATTAAAATTTTAGTGATGATAGATGAGAGAAAAATAGAAAATTGGAAGAAAACTAAAGGGCACAAGTGTGTATTATAAAAATGCTAAATTTGAAAAATGGGTCATTGTGATTGATTCTTTACATTGATAATGGACTATTTTTGAAAACATTTTCAACATTAAAGTTTTATATCATGAAATTATCTATCGAATGGAAGAAAAATCACTCCATTCTGATGTCATATGAGAAAGTTATTACTAATATACCAAAGTTGTTCCAAATGACAGAAAAATGATGAGATAAATGAGATGGATCAACTTTATTGAAAGTTTTAACATATTTGGAGGATTACTTGGAAACAGTTTTTAACATAAAAGTTGTATCCCTTGAAGTTATCTTTCCAATGCCTTCAAACACATCATTTGGATATCGTATGCAAAATTTATACTCAAAATATTATCACTACGTCGGACAAAAAAAACTTGTCGTGATAAGGCTTTTCTCTACAGCGGCAAGCCTCCAGAAAACATATTTTTTAGCATCTAGCGGGACCTTACCACATAGCAAGGTAATTCTTTTGCCATAGCAAGGTCATTTTCTGCTATGGCAAGGCTCTAAAAATTACACGTTTTGGCCATCTAGCACGACCTTACTCCGGTAAGGCTTTTCTCTATTGCAACAAGGGTTCGCTAGCATGTCAGAGCACCAAAAAATCCAACTTTTAAAAGACTAAGCCCATTCCATTATCATTTGTATCCATCCAGTCTCTTCTCCCATATCATAAACTTCATGCCCTAGCCCCATTTGATCCAATTTCTTGTCATTTGGACTTGGAAACAATTGGATTTTGAGAGATTATCATCCAAGCATCCTAAGGGAAATGGGTTTTTGGCATTTGAATGGTGGAAATGAAAGAAGATTCGAATTCATGCAATCAAAGTAAACTAAGGGGAGCTTTGAGTTTAGATTCTTGTCCATGGGAGAAGACCAACTTCAAATTGCATGGTAAGTTCCCGTTTGAATTCATGTCGTATATTGAACTAGGGTTTAAAAGTTATGGAATTTTGGGAGGAAAATGATGAATTTGGTATGGATATCATGGGACAAATGTTTTTATGGGTCGATTATACTGATTTGGGTATAAAAATTAATGATTTTGCCAAGATAAGGTTTTCATTAATAGTATAAATTGGAGAATTCATGAACTTTGTTAAAATATCATGGGGAAAGGTTTAATGTATGATTTATAATGTTTTGAGAATTGTTTTGGTTGTTTGGGATTGGAAAATCTAATTTTTGGACAAAGACCCAAATTGGGTTAAAAAGGATTTTGACTATAAAGTGTTTAAGTGATAAACTAGGTGAGCTGAGGACTTAAACTTTAAATGGCATGTTATAAATAATAAAAATATGTTGAGTACATTGATTTTTATGGTATATTGATATGAATGCAATTATGTATTTGGAAAGTAGATACGAGTAATAATAAATCAGTTTGAGTTATGGTTGTAAATGCCTAGGATTGTTACTCTATACAGGATAATCTAAGAAGGATGAAAAAATATAGAGTTGGAGGAATGGTTGGGAGCTAAGAATCTGAGGTAAGTAGGATTTTGTTTTCATTGGATGGCTAAGGATAATGTATATCCCATTTGTATAAAAGTCAGGCATGTTTGTTAAATGCATGGGGATTAGCCCATTTATATGAATTCAAGCATGTATGTTTTAGTTGAGGATAGTGGATATCCCATGTTTGATTAAAACTGATGCTTCATTTAGTGTGGATGGTTAATGTAAGGGATAGATAAGATCCCTTCATTATATGTTTAATTTGAAGATTAGTTCAACATGATCTTGATGAATTGGATGGAAATAACATGGAAGTTCTTTAATTGGTAATATTGATGAACATATATCCATTTATGATTATTTATAAGGATGAATATTGATTATTGGATATGAAATATAATAATTATGGATTAATTATAGTTTATTACATTTGTCTACTTGTTTTATTTTTTTTAGCTGACAGATCAAGTAAAGAATCCCAGCTAAAACTTGGGATTGGTGAGCTAGCTTTGAAGACATTACTCTTATGATAGAATAATTTAGATTTGTAATTTATTTGGATTGTATAATTATAGTTAGAAAATTGTTATGGATGTATAATTGAATGGCCTGTCATAATAAAGTGTTTGTATTTATAGATGAATAGTATGTTAGCTTAATAGATGTATTGCCATCATGATTCACATTCAATCTTAGGCTATGAGAATGTGGGTGTATGTTTAGAATTTATATTATTGCTTTATGTTAGTTTATATATGACTGTACTGGTTTGGACAGTTCCATTTTCAGGGGAGACTCCGACCAATTTTTGATAAAAATTAGGCCAATTAAAAAATGGGACTCGAGCACCCCACCCTAAAAGTGGGCAATTTGAAGTGAAATACAGTGCAAAAAGGTAAGTCGCGCCTCAGAAGGCGGGGCATGATAGTCCGTAACTTGAGGTTCATCTGAATTTAACTTCAGACAAATGCAGAGCAAAAAGACTTTGTTCAACCGAGAAAAGCCAAAGAAAATTTCATCTGAAATGCAGTCTAGAATGAAGAGTCAAGTTTGTCCAAAACTAAATTTAGATAAAGTAGAACAAGAAGATTTCATCTGATAAATAAAAGATGAAAGCAAAGTTTGTTTGAAATCAAACCTCCGAACAAAGTAAGCTGAAAGAAGTCTCTATCTGAGATTAACCTCAGAAGAAGCATCATTTTTCCAAACTCTTCCTCAGACAATTCAAATCGTCCATCTTCATCCAAACTTAGTGAGCTTATTTTTGAAACAATGATTTAGTCATCTCATTGCATTAACTCTTCATCCAATGCTTGCCTAAACCAGCGACTTATCTTCCTCTCTATCAAGAACGGCGCTGCAAACATTCTAGCCGATAAGAATTAATTAGAAGACAATATTTTCAAATGAGAGCTAATCAGAATGGTTATCTATATTTAATGGGTGCCAACTACCACCACCAACTAGAATTCAAAACTGATATAAGTAGAAGTAATGCTGAGACGAAAAAGAACAAGCAAGTTAAGAAAATTGAATACTCTTACTGAGCCAAAACCTTCTACCTCATTCCAAATACTTAAGCCCTCATTCTTCAATCTTCTACATCATTAAAAGGCCTTTAACTACCATCTGGGAAGATAATTTACTTTACCATTCTAGTTTCAAATTTCTTTCCCTAAGCTTTTTGTGAAACACTTATGTAATTGTATTTAATTTTTATACTCCTCTTATGATTGCCCTAAGTTAGTATTTTAAGACCAGGCTCAAGAATAGCTATGACTGTCTGTTGAAGCGAGTCGTATAGACAAGCCACATTGTTTGTGCCCCTTGGAGCTAATGCAGAAGAGTGTGTGTTGCACTAGTTTATGCCCCCTAGAGCTAATCTAGAAGAGTATTGGGTGCACTAATTATATTTTTACTATAATGAGATAGTAGAACCCAAGACATTAAGAGGAGAGTATTCTTGGAAGAGTGGAGTGAAGTTTTAACTTGAACCACTATAAAAATCCTCGTGTCTTGATCATTTTGTTGGTCCCTAACTCAATGATAGCTCAAGAGGGGGGGTAAATTGAGCTTTTAAAAAGTTTGGCCAATAAATGACTATATGTGCTTAAAATGAGAAAGAGTACTCATGTTTTATCTTAGAACATTCATAGATTGTCCTTTCTAATTCTCTTTTAGTCTCCTTGTGTTTAGCTTTTAAGTTTTCAAATTTTGAGTATAATTTATCTAGTAATTCTTCTGAATGAGAAGTTTTTATTTTTGAATTTAACTCATCTTTATGAATGGCCATGAAGCTTATTCTTGTATGATGCTCCTCCTGATTTCACTCGAAGTTTCTTACATTAGGTTTTCCATCATTTCCCATGCAGCCATCACTTTCATCTTCTTTCCAAATTTCATATTGTTAGAAGTATTATTTTTATCAAAATAAGAATTATACATTTTCTTTTTGTCTCCTTGTCTTTTGTCTGGTTCTGGATAATCAAATCCCATATGTCTAGATTTGTTACAGTTGTAACATAATGGAATCTCCTTCTTTTTTTTCCTTACTCTCGTTGTTGCTTTTGAAGTTGTTTTCAATTTTTTTCTTTCTGATCATATTTCTGAATCTTCTGGTTATCATTGTCATTTCCTCATTATCTTCACTTGTTGAGGCTTCTTCTGAAGATTCTTCATTTTCTTATTCAGTTTCTAGAGCAATTTTCTTGCCTTTGAATTCATCTGGAACCTTCTATTCCATTAAGACTTCATGAGACATAAGTGATCCCATGAGTTCTTCTACTTTTATTTTACTTAAATCCTTTACTTCTTGTATAGCAGTTACTTTAGCATCTAGAATCTAGGTAGAGATCTTAAAATTTTCTTAACTAACTTAGGTTCTTCATATTTCTCTCCCAAGCTTTTCAGTCCATTGGTGATTCTGAAACCTTCTAAACATTTTAGAAATGGTTGCTGATTCTTTTATAGAGAAGGCTTCATATTCCTATACTAGAAGTTTTATCTTAGTTTTCTTTACTGATTTGTACCTTCATGTGCTACTTAGAGTTTATCCTAGATTTCCTTAGCTGAGTCATATGCAGAAATCTTTTCAAATTCAAATGAAGATAGTGCACAGTAGAGACAATTCTTTGCTTTAGCATCATGTTCTATTGTTTGAATATCTTCTGGTATATATTTATCTTCTATATTTGTAAAATTCTTTCCATTCTTAACTATGAGCCATAACCAGTAATCTGTGGCAGTTAAGAAGTTTTGCATTCTCATCTTCCAATACCCATAGTTGGTTCCATCAAAAAATGAGGGCTTGGAAGTAGATTGCCCTTCAGCAGATATGTTGTGAAACATACTGGCCATTTGAATCTCTTCACAAGTTAATATACTGGTATTTAAAAATTAACTAGTGAAGCCTACTTTGATACCACATGTTGGTCCCTGACTGAATGGTAGCTCAAGAGGGCGGGTGAATTGAGCTTCTAAAAATTTTGACCAATAAATGAGTATATGTGCTTAAAATGAGAAGGAGAGTAACTTGTAGCATATATACACTATTTTTATAGTGGTTTAACCCTTCCTAGGTTCCTACTCCACTTCTCTGAGTCAGTCTTCTTTACCGAACTCAGGTTCCACTATAATACTTGTTGATTTTACAAACTTATCAATAAATTACTGGTTTTCTAAGTTTACCAGAAACTCTTACACATTGGTTTTTAAGCTTACCAACTAACTTAATGGTTTTTCAAAGCTAACTAAAAACGATTACAAACAGTTGGTTTCACAAAGCCTACCAACTAACTCTTGATTTTTCAAAATAAAATATACAATAACAAGGCCTCTTATTTTAGGCTAATATGTACGAAAGCTAAAGCTTAATTGAAAAAATAAAGTAAGAATTAAGATCAGATTCAAATCCTTTTGAGGTTGATTCAAATCCTTTTGAGGTTGATGTAGATCAAATGTTGAGAATTCTGAAAGCCTTGGTAGTAATGTAGCAGCTGGAGTTAAATGATGAAAAGTTATCAATGCTCTTCTCTTAATCAATAAAAATAATTTTCAGTGTAATCTTATAATTATCGTAGTTGTTGTCTTAATTCTCTTTATATAGGATTTGAATTTTTAGTCATTGCAACCTTTAGCATCATTTTCAAAAGTTAGGTAGGTTTGGTGATGACTTCTGTGCATTGTCGGAGTTCAAAAATTCTGAGTAGAGTGCTCAGAACTTCTATGCTTCAATTTATGCCTTAATAGAATTTTTGAAGTGGTTCTGTGAAACTTCTATAGTAAGTAGATTTTTGGCAGTATCTTTTTCAGATTTTCTATACATTATCTTAATCTTCAATGGATATATTCTAAACTTCTAAAGAACCTCTAAGCAGCTTCTGATTTACTTCTATAATATAAGCTTTGATCTTGATATTTTTCTTTAACTTCTATCTTTTTGGAAAATGCCTTCCGAAAATGCTTTTGTGTATTGTCAGCATTCTATGTTATTTTTATGTAGGCTAAATTCCTTCTGAGTTGTTTCTGAATAGCCTCTGAATTGCTTGCGAAGCTTGGGCTTTGCTTCTATATGTCTTTATGATTTATGCTTTACTTGAACATATTTTTGAGAGTGCTTCTAACTTGATTTAGCACATTGATTCTCAATTTTTGCACTACTTTCATGCATCGTGATATGTTCTACATTACTTCTTTGTAATGTTATTTTACTTCTGAGTAATTTTCTGTCACTTCATAAATTCTTCTGACATGGTTCTGATTACTTGACTTATCCTCTGGGTTGTTTCTGTGTGGCGTGACAACACTTCTGTTTTTGTTTCTAAGTAGTGTAGCATTGTTCCTTGTTACTTTTGTGCAGCATGATGATACTTCTATACTACTTTTGTGCATTGTATCCATGTTTTATTTGACTTCTGTGTGGCATTAAGTTTCTTCTGTCACATTTCTATATAACTAACTTGTCTTCTGTGTTTCTTCTATATTTCTTATGAAGTTTGATGTTGCTTCATTTTGATTTTGAAGAAGTTCTAGGATGCTTCTGATCTAGTTTTGAGTTACATCCAGTTGCTTCTAAGTAAATCTAATTTCTTCTTAACTTTTGATCTTTTCATGCTTAGCCTCTAAGTAATATCTAAAATACTTTTTAGTGGCTTTTGAACATTTTTTTATTTAAGCATTCCTTTATTACTTTCCTTAATCTACTTTTGATGTTTATACTACAACACTTAGAAAGTGATTTGTTAGTACTATGATTCTTCACTCATTTGTTTGTTCATCATTAAAATTAAGTTATTTAATTTCATTCATCATCAAAATCAAGTTTAGTAAAGGGATTAGACTTAACACATTTGTGTCCCAACCATTGATTGCATTGAGGGACATTAATGCAAAAAGGGTTTTAGTAAAAAGCTTTTGATTATGTAATTCATCCCTCCCCTCTTAAGTATTTGCCTAACCTTTGGTACCAACAATGGTAGACGTCTTATGCTAAACCTAGTGAGAGCTCTCTTGAATGAATGGATAGATAGTTATGGTAGACGCCTTATGCTAAACTACTCGACTCGTTTTATTAAAATTCTTCTGATCTTAATGGGTTTTGAACTTCAATTATACTAGATGCCATACTTAATTTAAACCCGAACACCTAACGATGATAATAATAAATTGGATAGAATAAACCCAAGATAATGAATTAAAGCCAATATCCCCATGACATAGGATATAAGTGAGCAATAAAATCAGATCCCAAGACTCTTATATCCTAAGAAGTTTCTCTTTCATTATTCACTTTTCATGTTATTTTCTGATATCTTTGGATTTTGATTTAGTTAGTTTGCTATTTAGCTTGTTGATTTAAGACTTTTTGATTAAAAGTAACTAGGTTAATTTGAATTAATTTGATCAATTCTTCGTGGAATTGACCCTTATTTGTGCACACTATACTACAATAGACTCGTGCTCTTGCAAGGAATTAGAATTTGACCATCACCATCAATAGAGGAGAGCTTGGAGCCACAAAGTTCTACAAAACTAGAAATTAATGGTAGTTGAGAATATTAGAATCGACAAAGGATACTATGGAGTACATCCTATCGCCAAAAGAGGTTTGTTGAAGTTGCTAAAAAAATTATCTCCTCTCCCATGGTTGACAAAGGCTTTGACAGAGGAGAGACCCAAGCCACAAAGTTCTATTATTATTACTGGCAATGATCACTAATAATAGAGCTCATCCACAGAGGTTTCCACCTACCTCATAGAGGTTTATTGCCATGGCTAATAGCTTTTTGATGCGTGTATCAGAAACATGATAAAATGGTTAAAAACTCAACGGAGTTATTTCAAACGGCTACAAATCCCTTCAAGGTTTAGAAATAGATTATCCATTTGAAGGAAAATTAATTTTAAGAGATTTAAAAGTGCTTAATCTATACAATTATAGGAGATTCAAAGGTTCTCTTCCAGAATGCTCACTCCACTGTGCTAAAATTCAAAATAAGATTTCAAGCTACATCTTCTCTACCTCAATGGAGCTTTGGTGCACACTCCTTTGTGCAAATATTTGAAATAAGCTTTCAAGCTACATCTTCTCTATATCAAAGGAGCTTTGATGCACAATGATTTCACTGAATAGCATCTTTCTTCATTTCATTGTGTACATCTCACCTTTCTTTAGAGGCATATCTTGTGTACAAAATTTCCTTTAGTTTTCACATTTGTAAGGGCGTAGCTTCTACAAGTGGGATACTTTCAAAAAGAGTGATTTTATTACCTTCGCAAGTTGATGGACTTGCATTGTTAGTATCATAAGAGTTAGTTGGTGAGCTCAAGAGACTAATAAGCTATGTGGACGATTGCTTTTAGTGGAACTTAAGACAAGAAGTGTATTAGAGAGTGTAAGAACCTAACTCGAATTGAACTACTATAAAAATTTGTGTGCTTTTATACTTATCTCCATTAATCTTTACACCTTTTATATTTGACCAAAACGTTTGTGAAGCTCAATTGACACTACCCTCCTGTTGAGGTACAAACACGATAAATAAATTTAACAGAGCTTGTCTAGGAAAGCAATCAAGTTCAAATGGATTGACATAAGTGTCTAGGGAAAAATCATTTAGTATCATACTAAGAGTTCATGACTCATTGATCAGGCGAATATATCAAATATGATTTCGATGTAATCATGAGTACAAATATATTTAGGGAACAACATTTTCTGTATTAATTACAAGAGGAATCAGAAATGTTGTAAAAAATGTGATTAAAATAGTTTAGGGTATGAATGAGATGAAGTGTTGCAGTATTATGTTAGTTAGATAGTGATTTAATATAATACTCCTCATTGGTACTTTTTTCTTGTTAGGTCACTTGTTCCATTGAGCTATATGAAATGAAAAATTGTATAAGATTTAAAAGATCAATTGTACAATATATACAAGTGGGAGATATTATTTGTGGATCCTATGTCAACGTTATAATAGAAATCCAAGTAGGCCTTGAATTGCATAGTTGCATGAGTAAATAGATAAGTTCTATTCTTACCAGGACCCATGTATGCAAAGAGACTCTCTCTCTATCTCTATAGTTATTCCTGAGAAATCTATCCGTTTATTGATGTGGAAGATTCTAATATCTGACCCACAAGCAAAGTGGCAGAAAGGCTTGTAAAGCAATTAGGTCACATCGTATAATTTTTCCTTTTTGCATAACAAGGTATATTCATTATCTTCAATTATCTAGTGATAATTCTCAACAAAATTAATAATAACAGATCTTCTTATTGTAACCTTTTGGCTTTTATTTATTTATCTATTTTTATTTGGCTTCATAGTGTGATTGTATTTACACTTGATTGCCTGCAAACATAGCTTAGACTTTGTTTTCAAAATGTACTACATCTTTCGACTAGGATAGTGCATTCAATTGGTCCACATTACCACCATAAATTTTAAGTGTTATTTCGTGGCTGCCCTTGATTGATTGACATGGATATTAGAATGTTAGTCAGCTTCAAGTTGTCAATCATCCATATCTATTTTTCTGATAAATTGCAGTCCGCCCAAAGTATATAACTTCGGATGGTAGAAAAAAACAAGAAAAGAAACGAAACGAAAAGTAGTCTATCTCCATGTAATATATTACATGTCACATGTTGTCAGGATACATATGCAGCACTATAAGTCAGCCAGCCCATTTTTTATTAATCTAAACCCTTGTTCTCGTGATCCACAAATGTTGCTTGATCTTCCAATCCTAAACATTCGAATCAGTCATCCATATATAGCTAGCGAGGCTCACCAGATCAATGGCTTGGATCATTAGCCCAAGTTGCACACGGAGTCCCAGGACCCAAGACCATTAAGGGATATATGCTGGAGAATACAAAAGAAACACAAGCAACAGATGAAAAGCTGTCTAGCTAGGTAGGCTAGCTGATGATAACTGCTCCCCCCATCACAGCCGTCGATTCTTTCTATCTTAAGGAGAGCGATGCAACTATATGGAAGAATTGTAGATGCTCCACCAGTCCGTTGGCATGGATGGCAGCACGCCTCTCCAGACGATCAAACAGCACATCGCTGAGATGTTCGCCGAGATGGGCATCGACCAAAACGCCACAGACGGCTCTGCAGCTGTTGGCGAGGGCGCGGCCCACCTCGGCTGCGTCGTCGGGACAGTTCACCACCAGCGGGCTGCCTCCCCGGAAGATCTCCAGCTTGTTGATGGAAAATGAGCCATCCGAATCCACCACCTCTTTGAAATCTGGCAGGCTGGCAGCATAGACCGGAATGTTGAAGTGGTCCCTTTGCTGGGCCTCCACGAGACCCTGCAATGCATCAATGAAGGAATATGTGCATTTAATTTCTTTTTTTATTTGAGATCTTATTATGTTTAATGGTCCACCATAAATAGAATAAGGGGTCCTGATCCGTTGCTGCATGAATTGATCAATTATTGCATGCTAATGAGGGGTGGATATCTTAGGGCCTGTTTGGCCTAGCGTTTTAGGAGTGTAAAAGTGCTTTTTTCAGCCAAAACGCGATTCTGCAGTGTTTGGCTGAAATATGAAAACGCGCTTTTCAAA
>JAYJMB010002473.1:0-15233 GCA_036873735.1 Pouteria campechiana
GTAGCTTAAGAGGGGGAGGGGGGGTGAATTGAGCTTTTAAAACTTTTGGCCAAATAAAATGATCAAAGTGCTGAATGAATAAATAGAATAGATTGCATAACATAGCACAAGATTTTTATAGTGGTTTGACCTTTCCAAAGGTTCCTAGTCCACTTCTCTGAGTCAGTCTCCTCTACTGATCTCAGGATCCACTAATAACTAGATCAACCTGATCAAATACATGTTTGTTTTTCCAAAAGCTCTACAACTAACTCACTAGTTTTTCAAGCTAACTAAAAACTTTTACAACTTTTTGGTTTGCAAAGCTCACCAACAAACTTGTATCCTTTCAGCAAGTTCTCTACTTGATTATCTCAATACATAAACACCAAGCACTCTGCTTGTGTTTCCAAATACTAAAATGAAGTGTACAGATTTATGCTTGTTACCTAGGTAGACTTGTGCATAAATTCAAAACATTAAGTAAATGAATAAGCAATAAGAGTAAAAGATTAAAACTCCTTGATTAAGAAGTGATTTAGACTTTGAGATCTTTGACAGAGTTGTAGCCATTGGAGTTAGAACTTTGAAGGAAGATTTTGAATGATCAAAAACTTTTTGGTTCTTGTGTTTTCTCGTATATTCAATATATTTAGTTATATTTTCTTTTTCATCTGAATGCCTCTTTTATAGGATGAGAGTGATTTTTCCATTGCTGTCTTTGGCAAACTTTCAAATGTTCAATAATATTTTTCTTCACCTTACACTTTGTCTGACGTCTGACTTTACAGCAATCTAGTATTGGTCTGCAACTTTGTTGATGACTTTCTTAATGTTCACGTAGTCAGAAGTGATGAGTGAATAGATAATGTCTTGAATGATTTCGAATGCTCTGAATTATTTTCTTCACATTTTCTGAAGTGACGTTAAACCATTCTATTTGCGACAACCCTTTGTCGAGAGGATTTCATATTTTTTAAACCTCTAATGCTTTATAAATGGTGACTCTACAGTAATGTTCGACTACTCTGAAGTTTGCTTACTGACTCCAAAGTAAGGTTTTGATGACTCTGAAGTAAGGTTGCTGACTCCAAAGTGTATTTTGATATCTCCAAAGAAGTTTTGATTTATTCTGAAGCTTAACTCAATGATTCCGAAGTATGTTTGGTTTAGTCCAAAACATGACTCCAAGATTCTGAAGCATATCTAATTAACTCCAAAGTGCATGTTCATAACTCTGAAGCTTGCCTAATAAACTCCAAAATATGTCTTGTTGATTCAGAAGTGTACTGTGATAACTTTGAAAGTTCCATGAAGACTTCAAAGCATGCTCTGATGATTCTGAAGCTTGCTATGATGACTTCAAAGCTTCCCTGTTGGTTCCGAAGTATGCAGTGATGGTTCCAAAGCTTTCCTGTTGACTCCAAAGTATGCTTATGATTACTCTGAAGCATATTGTGATGACTCTGAAGCTTGTCTTGAGCTGACTCCAAAGCTTTCCAATTAACTCCGAAGTATACTTTGTTTACTCTGAAGCTTGTCTATTTACTTCTAAGCTTGTCTGTTTACTCTGAGGTACGCTTGTGATTACTCCAAAGCATTCTAGTTAACTCTAAAGTATGCTTTGTTTACTCTGAAGCTTATTTGTTTACTCAGAGGTATGCTTGTGACTACTCCAAAGCATTCCAATTTACTCCGAAGTTCATTATGATGACTCTAAAGATGTTTCTGTTGACTCCGAAGCATGTCTTGAATACTTTAAAAAATAATTTCTTTTCTTCTTTTAAATATATATGAAATTTATATACTTATTTTTAACAAGCATTTACTTTGTTTCTTCCTTTGATAATCATGAAGGTTAGTCTCAAGTGGAGTATGGGTCAATGTTTTTGCAACATACTTGAGAATAAATTGCTAGAACCTTAAAATTTCATTCATGTCTTTGCTTATCATCAAAACTTACTTGGTTAAGAACGTTCATCATCAAAATCAAGCTAGATAGTATGTTCAACATAAAATCCTATTGATTTACAAATAGAAATATATGAAAAATAAATGAATGAAGATTACAAATGCAAATTATAACAAAATATAATGGCATTTGAGTTTAAAAATCATACTTGCACTTACCTTTCCTTCTTGGCCTTAGATTCTTGTGCATGTTGTCTTCTTCATCCATTGTCTAACAACCATTTGTTTCTTGAAGGAGGTGGACATGTATTCTTTTCTTCATATTCTTTCTTCAATTTAAAATTCTTTGATGAAAAGGGATCACTTGTAGTTCTGAGGGAAGAATACTTCTTCTTCTTCTTTCTCTTTCTTATTGTTAGTCTCCTTTTTCTTTTCCATACTTCCTTCTTAGCTTTCTTCTCATTAACTTACTCTAAATTTTTGCTTTCAATTGCAAATCCTTCTTTATCAACTTCTTCCTCTTTAGGTTGCTCCCTAATTTTATTTTGAAGCTTTGCCTTTCCTTCTCTATTCTCTTTACCTTGAATTTCAATCTCTTCTTGAGATTGCTCCCTCTCAATCCATGGTAGTTCCCTTATCTGTAATTCTTCTACTCCAACATATTGACCATTTTTCTTTTCTTCTTCTTTAGGAGGTTACTCCTACTTTTCTTCAAGTTTGTTTTCTACACTCAAATCAATCTCAACAACAACATTAGTTTCATTTGAGTGCAAATCAGCTTGGCCCTCCAAGACACATTTCTTATTTATAACAATAGCTAGTGAAAGGTTGAAATATACAATCCCTATGCATACGACACTCACTCATCACGAAACTATAAAACTTGAGGTCATACATTTGCAGTTACATTTTCAGTGAACAACAAGGGGTACTCATTATCCCCCACATTCATGTATTTACACCACTTAATAAACATCAACTTTTAGAAAAGTACGGGATATCCATTATCCCCAATCATGCATATATGTCTAGATAAATTATGAGATAATTACTATCCCCATCCATTTATAGTTTCAACCAAGAAAGAGCCTAGTTACCTTACTGACGAATCATTTCTCGAATTCTCTAGTTCCTTAACTTTTCATCCATGCTTCGTTGATCCTACACATATCACATATTTTCAGTTTACACGTATATCAAATCTCTTATTGTTGGTCAATTATACATCTCAAACATTTACTTTAGTTGGGAATTAGTACCCATTTCCTCAAACATCTCATAAGCATTTATAAAACATTTTATATGCATTATTCTAATGTCTAATCTTAGCAAATTGCAGTAGGTCTTATACACTCTCAACAACCTCATCACATTTACAATACCATTAACAATTAATTAATCATAAGAACATACCAATTAATCCTTTAACTATAACACCCTGCACCCCCAACCTATGTGTTTGGACCGTCCTATATATTATTGTCTATTAGGGCCTATGCCGGATGTTACTATTCCATTTCTTCTCAATAATTTTCCAATTCTTTATAGAAAATTTGGCAAAGTCTACCCTAAATTTTATGGAGTTACACCTAACATACATCAATCAAATAAATTCCTAAAATCAATATTTACAATTTGCAATATAAAATCTAGTCATGTACATTCATCATCAAGGATAACATTTGAATTTAATAATAATATAACAAGAATGTTACTCGCTAAACTAGCCTATTTTTTATCTAGAACCCAAAACTTGTGTCACCCCATGATGACAATAACATAATCCATTTCAATATCATACATATTTTTCACTATTATGACATGCCATTACATTACCTTATACATCAATTGCAATTTATATAATTATATGAATTATTATTACACAAATATACAAAAAGCATTCTAATCCTGACATTCTATCATACCATCAAACATTTCTTCTACATATACCCACAAATCCCAATCCATGATTGGGAGTCTTCACCTAGCTTGTCAACAAGAAATTAAAATAAGAAGGTATGAATGCGAGCAACTCAGTAATTCAGCAAGTATTAGAAAATGAATCAATAATCAAGAACATAATGTGATCACAATTTAAACATTTATAACCATGCCCAACATTCACATGTAATATAATATTCTTTCCATTCCAGTAAACAAATTCTCACCACCTCAAAATACTATATATCCGTCATCTATAATATACAACATCCATTCCTAAAAGAAATTAGGGGATACTCTCTATCCCCATCCAATCAGACATTCATATGAAACTTTATTTACTTAAGTATGAGATAATCTCTATCCCCAACAATTCCATAACCTTACCATAACAAAATACCAAGTATTTTAATCCAAGCAATACCTACTATCCCTAATAAATCAAATAATATCAACCATAAATAAATACGAGATATTCATTATCCCTAACCCAAAACATACAAGCTCAAATTCAAACAAATGGGCAAATTCCCATGCATTTAATCAATGAAAGGGGGCCTACTCACCTTAAGAGAGAATTATTCCACAAAGCCTTAAGTTCCATGATTGATCTTTCCATTCCATGCTCAAGTGATACTATACATGGAATAACTCAATTTACTTACAAAAATAACATTACAAATTTATATCCAATCAATGAATTGCAATTATACTCTAACACTAGTCATATGGCTATCTCACTCACATTCCTTTTTACTTATTCGCTAAACATGCCTTTCATGTATCCATTTATTTCAACAAAACATACTTCAATGATCATACTAGGATTGCTATGAAGTTAGCCGATTACATCTCATTTCTTATTAAGGCCTTCCCTCGAATACCTTATAAGCATTTTCAAATTAACAATTTCATGGTAAAGTTAGTGAGGGGCTTTCTTCCCACTAACTCATAATCATAAGATTAAAATTTTAAGTTAATCATTTTCCCTTGGCAATTTCACGTAAGCCCAAATTTCCTCAAATTTCTATTATATGTGAAACCTTAATAAGGCAAAATTGCTATAATTGCACATATAATCATGTTTCCTCATAGCAATCAACAATAACCATGTATTTTCATCCAAATTCCCTCATTCACATATTGATACAAAACCTTAACATATAGAAAATGTAGATTAAATGACAAAAAACCAAATTACCATACTCAATTCACTTTAAACACATAACAATTCATTAATTTTCCATTTTCCCCCTAGATCTACAGCAAAACCCCATCATTTTTCATCCTAAAGCACTGCTTATGAAACCCTAACTAGCATGAATCATCATGTTTTATGCCCAATCATTCCAAAGCATGTTACAATTATCTAATTAAGTCTTTTCCTCATGATAAACCTCACAATTTCATATTAAATTAAGCATTTCACCCCCCAATTTTCATTGTTCACAAATTGGGTATCGCCCTTGCTAGGCAAAATCATGACTTCTAATGCTCAAACAAGCCCCAAAACATAATAATCCATGTATGAAACATTTTCCCTGGTTTTTACACCCAAATCCATCAATTCCCAAAATTCCATGATTCCTAAAATCCTAGTTAACATAAAAACTGAAATTTGTATGGGAAAATGTAGCTTACCATGGAATCCATGTATGGATTTCATCCATGGACAAAATTTTAAGTCAAAAACTCCAAGTACCTTCTTCCATTTGCATTAAACCAAATTTGTTTCCATTTACCACCATTCCCATGGTTGAAACTTGGGTTTGAAGAAAAGATCAAATGATTCTCCCCTTAGGCAAGGTAATCTCCTAGCTAAAATGGCATGAAATTGGGCATAACGAGGCTAAGGTTTGGGAGGAAGAAAATGGAACCAAATGAAATGGAAAAAATCAAATTTCTGACTTAAAACATTGATTGACATCGGTGATGTCGGCTTTTGGAGTCGTAACGCCCACTCTGGCACTAGTTTCTTTGGCTTGGGTTTTCCCCTATTGTGTGGATTTTTCTCCACTTTATTCTATTCCCTTTTCATATACCTTTAGTTATAATATTTTTCACATAATGGGGCATTTGAAACATAGAATTAATCCCTTTGATTAAACCAAAATCATTTCTTTAATTCACCACAAACTAAAATTTTGCACAATTTTTCAGCACATTTAATACAATCTAGTATAGGTTATCACAAATTGATCATTTAAGTAAATTTTTAAAAAATTTAACCCCTTTTTAACACCCCAGGTTTACAAACCTCCCTCCTTACAAAATTTTCATCCTCGAAACTTTAAATATCAATCCATACATGAAGATATGTAATTATCATCATTTGCTCAAAGTCTCATATCATTCTTCATTAATCTTTATTGGATTTTTCATGAGTGAATTTTATTCACTTATATTACACATATTTAAGCTTAGTTATTTACAAATCCTTGTCTCCTTTAGATGAATTTCAAGCTTATTATGGATTTTCTAGGTGTCTTGAAGATGGAAAAGAAGAGAAAAAGGGTGGAAAAGAAGAAGCTTAAAGGATGGAAAAGAAAACAACTACAAAAAGGAGCAAAAAATCAACACAAAACCAAGACAACCAGCAGGCGCTGTCCTGTGACCACCATCGGCCACGCAACAAGTCAGCACACTAGTGCTAATGGCAGATCAGTAAATTTGTAGATTTTTCTACATCGCGTACAGGATAGTTTATTAAAGAAAAAATTGGGGTTTTTCAAGGGACTTTTGACTTCCATTTAGAGAGTTCTCTCTGAGGTTTGGAGGCCAAATTCCTAGAGTTTCTCTTGTGGAGAAAAAGAAGAGATTGCATGTAAGAAACAAGATAGAGAGAAGATGTTCTTCATTATGATCATCTTGTCTAAGGGAGTTATTCTAGGGTGAAGATGTAACCCCGTTTGATACTCTTTGTTATGGATTGTTGGTTATTAATGCTATATGATCTTATTTCATTCATGATGTTGTTTGGAATGATTTAACTTATTTTATTGCATGATCACCAATATTATAAGTTAGATTAATTATCAAAGCTTGGTTAAGGTAGACACCATATGCTAAACCATGAGCTTCCTTGAATGAGAAGGATAGATGGTTAAGGTAGACACCATATGCTGAACCATACTAGTTTGGTTCTTATGTTCTTGAGCTTAATGGGTCATCACCTCAATTATGCTACACACCATAGGTAATTGGAATGAGTGAACATACTTGATTTAAACCTACACACCTAATAATAATAATCTTAATTTTGAAAGAACAAACCCAAGTGAGGCATTGAATCCATTATTCCAGTATCAAAGGGGCATCATCTTTTGGTGAAATCGGATCCACCTATTTTAAGGAAGTCCTTGTTTTCTTGTGCTCTATTCTACATTGAAGATAATGTTGTGTTTAAGTTTGGGGGTGTTAGCATTTTAGTTTTGTTTATGGATGTCTTTGTCTAAGTTTGGGGGTTGTTGCAGTTTGTTTAGTTGCGCGTTATATGTTTAATTGGTTTGTCTAGTTTGAGTAGTTATGTGTTATGTTTAAATTTTTATGTTGAGTGTTTTGTTGGATTGAGTTGTGTTTTTGAACATTGATCAAGGTCATCATATAAAACCAATGACATGTATTTGATATTTTGCAATAGTTAGGTTGAAAAGAATAGAAATCATTATATCTGCAATGCTTGACTTGATCCTTAGTCTAATTTGCTACAGATTCTTTATACAAATTAGTCACAGTGAATTAGCCATCTGTTCTGAAATCTTTGAGTGCATAGCATGATTTTAAAAGACTAAGTATGCATGGTTCAATTTTGATTCTAGAATGCATTCTAACTATGGTGAGACATGCATTAGATGAGATGAAGGAAAACAAGAGTAAAAAATCTTTGTTAATGGGGGGATCACATCTCTATGAATAGGAAAGAAAACAAAGTTGGCTATGTGATAGTAATATAGCCCAAGCAATAGGGGGGATCACAACTCTATAATTCAGAAAGAAAATAAGTTTTGGGGTGTGATAGTAATACAGCCCAAGTAATAGGGGCGATAACATTCAAAAATAAAATAAAAATGAAGATAAAAATATGTGGAATGTGATAGTAGTAAAGCCCACAAAATATTAAATGTTTATCTAAAAGTTGTCTCTTTGGTTTAATTTGCAAATTCTTAGGGTTGCATTGAATATGTACTACTCAATTACTTAAATGAATGTAAGTGTGAAAAGATGTAGATTGAAATGGCTATAATTTTTGCACATGCACATGGAATCTAAGGTAGAAAAGAAAAGGCTTAGGTTAAAAATTGAAAGACATATATGATATCTTGATAGTTCTTCTTAACTATGCTTACTTTTATGGAGGGTTTGATTAATGAATGATATCAATGTTCATTGTGTTCTTTGTGAATTTAAGTGTTGTTACTAGGTATAGTTTTGTCCTTTATGTTTTTGTGTCTCTATTTTGCTTGAGAATGAGCAAATAAGTAAGTTTGGGGGTATTTGATGAGTGAATTTTATTCACTTAAATTACACAATTTCAAGCTTAGTTATTTGGAAATCCTTGTCTCTTTTAAATGAATTTCATGCTTATTTATGGATTTTCTAGGTGTCTTGAAGATGGAAAAGAAGATAAAAAGGATGGCAAAGAAAATAGTAGCAAAAAGGAGCAAAAAATCAATAAAAAACCAAGACAACCAGTAGGCATCATTGATCCCCACCTGGCATAGCCGGCAGAAGGACCCATGACCACCATCAACCAAGCAAAAGGCCAGTGCCACCAGCAGATTAGTAATTTTGCAGATTTTTCCGCATTATGTATAGGCTGAGTTTTTAAGGAAAAGTCAGGGTTTTTCAGGGGACTTCTAACTTCCATCTAGAGAGTTCTCTTTAAGGTTTGGAGGCCAAATTCTTGGAGTTTCTCTTGTAGAAAAGAAGAAGAGATTGAAAGTAAGAAAGAAAAAAGAAATAAAATATTCTTCATTATGATCATCCTATCTAAGAGAGTTATCATACTTTCCCTTATAAACTAAATTTCTTTTTCTAGGGTGAAGACCCTTTTTTATACCCTTTGTTATAGATTGTTGGTTATTAATGCTATATAATCTTGTTTCATTAATGATATTGTTTGCAATGATTTAACTTATTTTACTA
Organism: Pouteria campechiana; assembly: GCA_036873735.1. NCBI lineage: Eukaryota > Viridiplantae > Streptophyta > Magnoliopsida > Ericales > Sapotaceae > Pouteria > Pouteria campechiana. Next base: position 8,977 of record JAYJMB010002473.1, read on the forward strand.
CTTGATCACCAATATTATAAGTTAGATTAATTATCAAAGCATGGTTAAGGTAGACGCCATATGCTAAACCATACTATGTTGGGTCTTATGTTCTTGATCTCAAGGTGTTTTCACCTCAATTATGCTACACACCATAGGTAATTGAAATGAGTGAAAAAACTTGATTTAAATCTGCACACCTAATGATAATAATTTTACTTTTGAAATAACAAACCCAAGTGAGGCATTGAATCCAACAATCCAGTAGCAAAAGAGCATTATCTTGTGGTGAAATCGGATCCTTAGACTTCTTCATCTTGCTAATCTCTCTGTATTATATTTAGTCATTGATTTACTTTTATTCCATTAAGCTTCTGAATTCTGAAATTACACCAATCATTTCTCATATTCATATAGTTATAAATACATTTTTAAGGTTAGGATAGTTTAGTAACTAGAATTAATTAAGTTAATTTGATAATTCTCTGTGGGATCGGCCCTTGCGTTGCACACTATATTGCTATAAATCCATACACTTGGGAAGAATTATTATTTGCACCATCAATTTTCATCAGACAACTTACTTTAATTAAAAATCTTCCAACACTTATAATCCTTAATTTAATTCTCTATATAATTGTTCCTAATGAAAACATTTTTCCAGATCGCATTAGCAGTCCTTTCTATTTGAATAGCATTATCAGTATTGTCATTCTTATCTAACGCTGCCTTAATTCAATTCCAAACAAAAACTTTTCTTTCTATCAATTGATTCAATCAATTCTTACTTCTGTTGCAATTTCATCTATGTTAAAATATAGAAATGGTGGATAATCCTGTCATAGTCATCCAATTATATGCTACTGATAGTCATACGGCACTCTTCTTTTGGAAAAAAAAATTCATTATCATCATTAAGTACCAACCTGATTCATATCATTTCTCAAATCATTCTATAAAATTGTAATTCACATAAAAGCAACCTTTCATACTCAAGATAATATCAATCATCCCCAAAAGTCAACATAAATTGCTTTATGTTTAAGCATCATGGCACAATCTTTATTCATGAATCTAAATGAGCTTTACTTACAATTACTATAATTGTACATCACCTAATAATCATCTAATACTTGAAAATGTATTCTTTTATTCATACTGTTTCTTACAACACTTTCATGATATCCAATCATACACGAACAAACATCTAGGTGACTTATCACTTTAGGGTGCATACTCATGATGCACATACTATGATAACAACCTCATATCCTAACGCTCAATTACATACTTAGCCTTCCATCCATAAACTAGGATATATCTACCCATGTTCAATCAGCCTTACATTTAAGACATAGCATTAGCTTATCATGACTATTATCACTCTTAACACATCTCGCCTTGTCATTACGGCATCATAGTCATATGTTATTATCATTTTTCAACCATAAATTTTCTAACTTTACATTATCTATGTCTCATACTAACTATCATATTTCATATGGATCTTACTTTATTTTGCCATCTAGACATTTCAATAAAAGGCCATCCAGGCCTCCACCCTACACAAGTGTCAAGTCATGTTCAGGCTATCCAGGAATCCATGCCAAGCCCCAATATTTGGCCATGTAGGCCATGCCTCCAAGGCATATCCAATCTGGCCATTCAGGCCATCATGCCATTTTGGTGTATCAAATCTATCCATTTGGGCCAACCTTTCCCTTTTTAATGTATGATTGGATTTTCCTGTAACCCCAACTACAAAGGTGTTGGATTCATGGTAGCATTCTCATTGGTACTGCTTATGATATACTGTCATCATTGCAACTCAAGGAATTTTAGGTTTTACCATCTCCATCTACTAAGGAACTCAGGTGAACTATTACCTTATGTGTCCCAGTGACACTATCATGATGGTTTTTTCGAGCTAATCACAAACTCGTTGGTTATACAATGATGGTTTTAATGAGTTGACCATCAGCTCACTGGTTTATACACAGGTGGTTTTCATGATCTTACCACCAACTCATTGGTTTCTTATATACTAGTATTTTTCATAAGCTTACCACCAACTCATTGGTTTCTAAGCTTACAAGCAAACTTTTACATTGGTGGTTTTCATGAGCTTACCACCAACTCATTAGTTAACATTACTATATGTAACTCACACATATCTATATCACTCATACAAACCATATAAATCATTAACACTCTTATCATCAGTTCAATATGTTGATAATTCCAAAATAAATGATAACTCATGATCAAACAATACAGTCCACATACTTCAAATACACAAACTCTTATCACACAATTTCTTAGTCAACCTCATAACCCAATAAATCGAAGTACATATGCTCAAAAGCAAAAGTCCTTTTTCAATACATATTTCACCATCATATCCTCATGTTAGCATTAACACATCAATTCACAAATATCATGCTCAATTCATAGCATTTTAAATTTCATATCAATACAATATGCACTCATAACCCAAAGGCATACATTCCCATCACTAACATAGTAATATTCATCAAGATAAAACATATTCTTTCAACATTACTAAGGTAAGTCATCACTACTAACAAACATATCACATCAACCTACTTACTGTAACACCCAAGGTGTTGAAAATGAGGAAAATTTTGATGAAAATATGTAATTGGACATTTTGTGATGATTCGAAGGATAAATATATGAAGTGTATTTGAAATTTGATATAAATTGAGAGAACTTGGGAGAAATGTTTGAAATGAGTTAACTTATTAATTTAGGGATGATTAATTAGTATGATTTTTAGCAACCCCATTTTCAGGGGAGACCTTGTCTAGTTTTATGTAGAGCTTAGTCAATTTAGAAAAAGGTATCTAAGCACCCCCCACCCTAAAAGTGGAAAAATCTTAGTGAAATTACAGTGAAATAATGATTGTTGAGCCTCAGAAAGAGAGGTGTGACACTTACGACCTAGACTCATCATATCATTAGATTTGTCTTTTAAAACCCTTAAACTATTCCTTTCAATAGTCATTGCCATCATGATTCTAGGCTCATCACTCAACTTGAATTTATCACACAAATAGGTTACTAGGCTCTAATACCATTTGTAATGCCCCACACCCCCACCCAATGTGTTTTGACCATCCTGTAGATTGTTCTCTAGTGGGGCCTATTCTGGATGCGACTATTCCCTTTTTTCTCAATAATTTTCCTATTCTTTACCAAAAATTTGGTAGAGTCTTCCCTGAATTTTATAGATTTACACCTAATATAAATCAATTAAATAAATTCCTAACATCAAAATTTATTATTTCCAATATAAAATCTAGTCTTGTACATTCATCATCAACGATAACATTTAAATTTAATAATCATACAACAAGAACATAACTCACTAAACTAGCCCATTTTTTATCCACAACACCAGACCTGCGTCACCCAATGATTGCAATAATATAATCAATTTCAATATCATATATATTTCCCACTATTATGACGTGGCCTTACACTACCTTATACATCAATTGCAATTTATAAAATTATACAAATTATTATTATATAAATTCATAAAAGGGATTCTAATCTTAACATTCTATAATACCATCAAACTTGCCTTCTACACATACTTGCAAATCCCAATCCACAATTGAGAGTCATCACCTGGCCAATGAGCTAAAAATTAAACTGAGAAGGTATGAATGTGAGCAACTCAGTAAGTAGGCAAGTAATAGAAAATAAATCAAAAATCAAGAACATAATATGATCACAATCAAAACAGATATAGCCATGCCCAACATTCTCATGTAATATAATATTCTTTCCATTCTAGTCAACAAATTCTCACCACCTCAAAATACCATATATCCACCATCTATAAAATACAACATCCATTCCTAAACAAAATTAGGGGATACCCCATCCAATTAGGCATTCGTATGAAACTTTATTTACTTAAGTATAAGATAATCTCTATCCCCAACAATCCCATAACCTTACCATAACAAAATACCAAGTATTTCAATCCAAGCAATATCTACTATACCTAATAAACAAAATAATATCATCCATAGACAAATACGGGATATTCATTATCCCCAATCCAAAACATACAAGCCTAGATTCAAACAAATAGGCAAATTTCCATGCATTTCATAAAAAAAGGGGGCCTACTTACCTTAAAAGAGAATCATTCCGCAATGCCTCAAGTTCCATGATTGATCTTTCCACTCTATGCTCAAATGATCCTATACATTGAATAACTCAATTTACTTACAAAAATAACATTACAAATTTATATCCAATCAATGAATTGTAATTATACTCTAACACTAGTCATATGGCTATCTCACTCACATTCTTTTTTACTTATTCACTAAACATACCTTTCATGTATCTAGTTATGTCAACAAAACATACTTCAATGATCATACTAGGGCTACTATGAAGTCAACCGATTACCCTCAAATACCTTATAAGCATTTTCAAATTAACAGTTTCATAGTAAAGTGAGTGAGGGTACTTTCTTACCATTAACTCATAATCATAAGATAACATAATTAACAGTTAATCATTTTTCCCTTGGCAGTTTCACATAACCCAAGATTTCCTCCAATTTCTACTATATGTGAAACCTTAATAGGACAAAATTGTTATAGTTGCACATTTAATCATGTTTCCTCATAGCAATAAACCATAAACATGTATTTTTATCCAAATTCCCTTGTTCACATATTGATACCAAACCTTAAACTATGTAGAAAATGTAAATTAAGTAAGGAAAAACCAAATTACCATACTCAATTCACTTTAAACACACAACAATTCATTAATTTACCATTTTCCCCATGATTCTACAAAAAAAACCCCATCATTTTCATCCTAAAGCATTGTTTACAAAAACCTAACTAGCATGAATCATCATGCTTTATGCCCAATCATTCCAAAGCATGTTGCAATTATCGAATTAAGTCTTTTCCTCATGAAAACCTCATAATTTCATATTAAATCAAGCATTTCACCCCCAATTTCAACTATTCACAAATTGGGTATAACCCTAGCCAGGCAAAATCATGACTTCTCATGCTCAAACAAGCCCCAAAACATAATAATCCATGTATGAAACATTTTTGTCATGGTTTTAACACCCAAATCCATCATTTTTTCCAAAATTCTATGATTCCCAAAACCCTAGTTAACATAAAAGCCCAAATTTGGATGGGGGAAAGTATCTTACCATGGAATCCTTGTATGGATTTCATTGATGGACAAGATCCAAGTCCAAAACTCTAAGTAGCTTATTCCATTTTCATTAAACCAGATTTGCTTCTATTTTCCACCGTTCCCATGACTGAAACTTGGGTCTAAAGAAATGATCAATCGATTCTCCACTTAGGAAAAGTAATCTCCTTGCTAAAATGACATGAAATTGGACATAACGAGGCTAGGGTTTGGGGAGGAAGGAATGGGGAAAGAAACAAAATGGAATGAACTAGAAAAAGTCAGATTTTTGACTTAAAACATCGACCGGCGTCAGCAGTGCCAGATTCTGGTGTCGCAATGCCAACCCCGCTAGACACTACTGTTGCCCTATCATCGATTGGCATCATCAATGTTAGTTTTGCTAGCCCAATTTATTCCCTTATTTTGTGGATTTTTCTCCACTTTATTCCACTCCTCTTTCATATACTTTTAATCATAATATTTTTTACATAATGGGGCATTTAAAACACATAATTAATCCCTTCCATTAAATCAAAATCATTTCTTGAATTAGCCATAAACTAACATTTCAAATAATTTTTCAGCACATTTACTACAATCTAGTATAGGCCATCCCAAATTGATCATTTAAGAAAAATTTTCAAAAAAATAATCCCTTTTTAACACCCCAAGTGTTGCAATAACTTAATTAATTCATTGCTTAAACACTCCAAAATCACCAAAATTAACCCGTTAACCATTTCCCCCATACCAATTTGACATAATTAATGAATTTTCCTCAAATTTCATTGTTCCTAAAACCCTAGCTTAACCTAAAATACAAATTTGATTGGGAAAGATGACTTACCATGAAATCCAAGTGTGGCTTCCACCCATGAAAAGAATTTCAAGCTCAAAACTCTAAGTAGCTTCCTCCAATTACAAAAATTGGATTTTTTGCCTTTCTTCATCATCTAAATGGCTAAAACTTGGGTCTAAATGCAAGATCAAGTGATTATCCATCTAGGCAAGATGGTTTTCTAGCTAAAATGATAAGAAATCCATGTTTAGAGGTTGGGGTT
>JAYJMB010002474.1:0-15232 GCA_036873735.1 Pouteria campechiana
CACATGTAATTTAAAATTCTTATTCACCTATTAATTATTAATTAACATATATCCTCATCCTCCTCACATTAATATAGGTATTTCATCCATTTATATAATTTTTTAATAATAAATTTTCTCAAAAATTAAATTGTACCGTATGCCGCATTGTAAAAGTTTCTAAAACTTTACAAGAGTGAACATTTACATTTTTGAAATTTCCAGGGCCTTTCAGTGTTCTTAGTGCAGAGAAAGTTTGAAGAATTTCATTATTTTCATAAAAATCGGTGAATCTATGATTTTCAAACTCTCCATCATGATCACTCCTTATGAAAACTATATGTGAGCTTTATTCATTCTGTAGACATTTGGAAAATACATTAAAGAACGAAAAAGCTTCATCTTTGGATGTTATAAATATTACCTGGGTGAATCTACCAAAGTTATCTATAATGACATATGCGTAATGTTTCCCTCCAAGGCTTCTTAGTCTTGTTGGTCCAACTAAATCCATATTTAGCAATTGAAGGGGTTTGGTTATGTATACTTCTTTGTTTGATTTGAATAATTCTTTTACTTGCCTTCCTTTCATGCAATCATCATACAACTTATTATCAAATTGAGTTTTAGTAAGCCAACAACTAGATCTTTATTATATAATCTTTCAATCAGATTTTTGTTGGCATGTCCTAGCCTTCTATGCCACAACATGGGTTTATTGTTATTTACAACAAGATATTTGACTTGGATATCATTTAAATCCACCAAATATAGATTTCCATGTCTTTTTCCAAATATTATAACTAAATTTGAACTATCTAGTATTGAACAAGTATGAGATTTAAACACAACTTTGTAACCATTATCACAAAATTGACTTACACTTAAAAGATTGTTTTATAATTTTTCTACTAGTAAAACATTTGCAATTGTAACATAGTGAGGTTGGCTAATTTTACCAATTCTAACTACTATACCTTTTTCATTATCCCCAAAGGTAACTGTTCCTCCATTTTTAGCTTTTAGTTCTGTGAACTGCTCCCTATCTCCTGTCATGTGTCTTGAGCAACCAGTACCAATTTACCACTTGCTATTCTCTATGGCTCTCAACCACACCTACAGTAATAAAATTAAGCTATAACTTTTGGTGCCCATTTAGGAATGGGTCCAGGTGGGTTAGTAGCAAAATATTTTAGCATCTATTGTTTTATAAATGCTACTAATCTATTTTCTGGATATATCGTTGTATTTACAAATTTAGCAATTACTTTAGGAATCCAAATCATATTCTGTTTGGGTTCTAGTTTTCTTTTGTGATTTTTTTCTTTGGTTTCTTATGTCTTTCTTTATTTTAAGTTTAAATAAAGTAGAAGTTAAGGTTCAGAACATAATTTTCTGCTTTGATTTGCTCAAGTTCTATATTTATATTTTGATTAGTTTTGAGCAATGTATTTTCTTATCTTCATTTGGAGCATTCATTTATAGTTCTTTTAAGTTCTCTTTTAGTTTCCTTGTGTTTAGCTTTTAATGTTTTCTAATCTAAATACAATTCTTCTAGTAATTCTTTACTATTAGAAATTTCAAGTTTTACCTCATCATTGTGGATGGCCATAAAGCTTATTCCTATATGATGCTCTTTTTTATCTTTCTCTTTGGAGCTTAATGAGCTGAATTGAGCTTCATTTTCTTCTTGTTCTTCACTCGAGCTTTCTTACATCATGTTTTCTAGCATTTCCCATGCAGCTATAGCTTTCTTTTTCTTTCCAAATTTTCTGCTATTAGAAATATTCTTTTTGTCAAAATAAGAGTTATACATTTTCTTCTTGTCTCCTTGCTTTTTATCTAGTTTTGGGTAGTCAAATTTTATATGCCTAGGCTTGCTGCAATTGTAACAGATTAGAATTTCATTTTTCTTATCTTTGCTTTTGAAATTTTTGGAATTGTTTCCAAATCTTTTCTTCTTGAGTATATTTCTAAATCTTCTAGTTATCATTATCATATTCTCATCATCATCACTATTGATGCTTCTTCTGAACATTCTTCATTTTTTTATTTTGCTTGTAAAGCTATTGTTTAATTACCTTTCACTTCATCTAGAGCTTTTTGTTTCATTAGGACTTCATGGGTCATGAGTGATCCCATGAGTTCTTCTACCGTCACCATCATTATATCTTTTGCTTCCTATATAATAGTCACTTTAAGCATCCAGTGTGTAGGCAAAGATCTCAAGATTTTCTTTATTAGCTTGGACTCTTTGTATTTTTCTCCTAAGTTTTTTTAAGTTGTTGGTGATTTTCTAAAATCTTCTATACATTTTATAAATGTTTTTTGATTCCTTCATAGAGAAGGATTCATATTCCTACACTAGAAGATTTATTTTAGTTTCTTTTATCTGATTTGTTCCTTCATGTGCTACCTTAAGTTTGTCCTAGATTTCCTTCGCTGAATCATATACAAAAATATTTTCAAAATCAGAACAAGTTAGTGCACAGTAGAGGCAATTCTTCGCCTTAGCATCACATTCTACTCTTTTTTATATCTTCTGGAGTTTATTTGTCTTTAGTATTAGTGACATTCTTTTCATTTTTTACTACAAGCCACAACTAGTAATCTGTGGTAGTCAAGAAATTTTGCATTCCCATTTTTCAATACCCATAATTGGTTCCATCAAATAAAGGAGGTCTGGAAGTGGATTATCCTTCAGCAGATGTATTGTGGAACATAACAGCCATTTGAATCTCATCACAAGTTAATATATTGGTTATCAAACTTTAACTAGTGAAGACAGCTCTGATATCACTTGTTGGTCCCTTACACAATGGTAGCTTAAGATGGGGGGGTGAATTGAGCTTTTAAAACTTTTGGCCAAATCAAATGATCAAAGTGCTAAATGAATAAATAAAACAGATTGCACAATACATAGCACAAGAATTTTATAGCGGTTTGGCCCTTTCTAGGTTCCTGCTCCACTTCTCTGAGTCAATTTCCTTTACTGATCTTAGGTTCCACTAACACCTTGATCAACCTGATCAAATACACATTGGTTTTTCCACAAGTTCACCAACTAACTTACTCATTTTCCAAGCTAACCAGAAACTTTTACAACTTGTTGGTTTTCCAAGCTCACCAACAAACTTGTATCCTTTCAATAAGTTCCTCACTTGCTTATCTCAATACATAAACACCAAGCACTCTGCTTATCTCACTAATACTAAAAAAAAGTATACAGATTAATGCCTCTTACTTAGGTAGACTTTTACGTAAATTCAAAACTTTAAGTAAATGAATATGCAATATGAGTAAAAAATTCAAACTTCTTGATTGAGAAGTGATTTAGACTTTGAGAGCTCTAATAGTGTTGTAGCCATTGGAGTTGAACTTTGAAGGAAGATTTTGAATGCTCAAAACTTTAGCTTCTTTGTATTTTCATATATTCAATATGTTCTATATATTTTCTTTTGCATTTAAACACCTCTTTTATAGGCTGAGAGAGATTTTTCCATTGCTGATTGTGGCAAACTTTCAAATGTTTGAAAAAAAAAAATTTCATCTTACATGTTGTCTGATGTCTAACTTTGCAGTAATCTAGTATTGGTTGATAACTTTATTGTTGACTTTTCTTAACATTCACATGAGTATCGAATGCTACAAAGCAGCTTCTTTGGTTAATCCGAAGTGATGAGTGAACAACCATATCCTTTGAATGATTTTGGATACTTTGATTGATTCTCCAAAATGATGGTAAACCTTCTTAATTGTGACAAATCTTTACCAAGAAGAGTTTAGATTTTCTAAACTTTTGATGCTTTCAAAAAGGGTGACTCTGAAGTACTGTTCAATGACTCTAAAGTTTGCTTGCTAACTTTTAAGTAAGGTTTTGAGGACTTCGAAGTAAGGTTGCTGACTCTGAAGTTTGTTTGCTGACTCCAAAGATTGCTTGCTAACTCCGAAGTATATTTTCATATCTCTGAAGCATATCTGATTGATTTTGAAACGTAACTCCAAGATTCCGAAGCATATCTTCATGACTTTGAAGCATGTCTTCATCAATCCAAAGCATATTTGATTTACTCTGAAATGTGTCTGATGAACTTTGAAGTGTATCTTCATAACTCCGAAGCTTGCCTGATTAACTCCAAAGTATGTCTTTTTGATTTCGAAGTGTACTATGACAACTCTAAAACTTCCATGATGACTCCAAAACATACTGTGACAATTTCGAAGCTTTCCTGTTGGCTCCAAAGTGTGCTATGATGACTCTGAAACTTGTCTTTTATTTTCAAAGCTTGATATGATACTTTAAAACTTTTCTATTGGTTTTGAAGTATGCTATGATGATTCTGAAGCTTTTCTGTTGACTCCAAAGTATACTTATGTTGACTCTAAAGCATACTATGATGACTCTGAAGCTTGTCTTGGGCTAACTCTAATGCTTTCCAATTAACTACAAAGCACATCTTGATATCTACAGAGACATTCCTATTGGCTCCGAAGCATACTTTAAAGACTTTAAGATCTTTGTTTTCTTATTTTAAGTATATATGAAATTTATATACTTATCTTTCATGTGCATTAACTTGGTTTCTTCCTTTGATCATCATGAGGATTATTCTCAAGTTAAGTATGGGATAATATTTCTACAATATGCTTGAGAATAAATTGTTAGTACCTTAATGTTTTACTCATATCTTTGATCATCATCAAAAATTACTCTGTTAAGAATGTTTATCATCAAAATCGAGCTAGATAGAATGTTTAACATTAGGAAGTAGTCATAGCATCATCAAGTTCTCCTTCTAGGCAAGTTCAGATTGAAGAAGATGATGAGAGTTCCAAGCCATCTAAGAGAGTTCATTTCCTAAATGAGGAGGTTAAGCAACTAACGGGGGAATTGTTTTATACTAGAAGGACAAATCATAATTATGATCATCTTTTGACCAAAGGCTACATTTCTTACATTGAGGTTATGGATCATATCAAGGCGTTTGAGGCAAAGTTAGCTAAGGCTTATCAAACGATAGAAGAGCTCAAAGCGTCATAGATGCTTTAATTGAATAACTAGTTTGCTCTTTATCTATTAAAGTGATAATCTTTTATTGATAATTTTGGTATTCTATTTCAACTTTTTGTGTATTGATTTGAATTTTCTCTTCTTGATTTAATATTCTATTTCGTTCCTTCTAATTTTTGATTATTCTGTCGTGGCTTGAAGAAGTGAGGAGAATAACATATGAAGTTCATGTATGTAATTTTTGATTCATTAGAAAAATAAGCTTCGCTAGGTTGTATGTTTCTATAGAAGGTTAATAGATTTTTACCATATTACTTAGGCAATATTTAAACATTATATGTTTGCTACATTTTTATCATGATAGATTAACATAGATTCAGTCATGGGTACATTTATGATTTAAGAACATTCTGTGCAAGAATATTTCAAACAATGTTTCTAGTTTGATAACATGATTATAGTTTGATATAAAATTTTTATGGATAATATTAAAAAAATGGATAGGTTTACATCAAAATCTTATTAATCAGTTATGGATCCTAAAGTTTTCCTAAAGAATGTCTAGATTTATAAATTTTTCTGGGACATCTCTTCTTTCTACTCTATTCCTTTCTTTCTTAATTCATTCAGTTTCCTTTCTATTAGATGATTTATCATTAAAAAAATTATTTTCAAGATTTTCATTATCACTTATATATTTATTTATTGTTGTTTAATTTCAATAGTAGCTTCTTATTTTACTTAGTCCTTCTTTGGTAGTTCATCAAATTACTGATTTGCAATTATCAAGGACATTCAAGTTAGTCCCTTTTAGAGTGTGGATTTATCTCTTGTAATGTTCCTAGACCAAAATTTAGAAGTGGGGATTTTCTTCCTATTATCCCCTTCTATTCCTTTCCTTTTTTGTACTTTTTTGTTGCTTATATTACTTGGAAGTGAATAGGTGTAACACTTGTGGTGTTAATTTGAGTTAATTATGGATTAGATTATTGTTAGGACTTTAAATGCAATGATTAAAAATGGCAAAATTTAGTTTGAAATAAAATGATTTAAGATTATGTAATTACATGTGGACCTAATTGAAATTTTGATTTGATCTCTAGCCAATTAGGGGTGTAAATTGATAAAATTTATACCAGTATCATATAAAATAATGGAAAAAGAAGAGGAAAAGGAAATATACAAAAATCGAAAAAAATAGGGGAGACAGGGTCGCCAAGCAGTATACGAGGCGCCTGCACTCCCCAGGCGATATCGCAGGCAGCTAGGAAAGCTCATGTGATCAAATCCGAGGAGAAAAACCCCATTGGACCATGATAGGCAGTATGGCAGGCTGCCATACTGGCTGCGGTCCCAAGCGTCTGCGGTCAGGTGGCAGGCGACTAGTAGCAACTCAACTTTTTAAAGTTTGTTTGTCCATTTCAAGTCATTCTCATCCCGTTTCATTCTGTTTCTTCCCCTCTCATGCCCTAACCCCATTTAACCTTGTTTTTTACCTATTTAGCTAGGTAATCATCTTGCCTAACTAGAAAAACTTCTGATCTTTCAGTTAAACCCAATTTTCACCCATTTGGACCATGAAAAATGAGAGAAAATAGAAGAATGAGCTAATTTTTTCCAAATGGATGGAGCAAAGTGGAACTAGGAGCTTGATACTTCATTTGGGAAGGAAGACTACGTTTATACATGATGGTAAGTTTGATTCCCAAAAGGAATTGCTAATTTTGGATTTTTAGGGTTTTGGGAAAAGTGACTTTATGGGGCTGAAATTGATAAATATGTTTATAATTCATGGAGGAAATGATTTAATACAATGATTACCATGATTTGGCTTGAGAAATTTGAGATTTTACAAAGCTAGGGTTTTGATGAATAAAAAAGATTTGGTATTTTATGATTTTTATTGAATTAATTATGGGGTTTAGAATATATATATCGATGGATTTGGACCAACGCAATTGAGCTGTGGGCTATGCTCTAGTTAGGGTCTAAAGAGAATTTTTGTGAATAGGCTACGTAACCCATGAATTGGATAGCCTAAAAGTTAATTGATTTCTTTACATGTTGTGTGGATATTAATTATGAGAGTTGCTAGATAAATATGCCAAACAAGTAAGGTTCTTGTGATAATTGTGGTGAAACCCTAGTTTGACTAGTATTTATCATATGTTTGATAATTATAACCTAAGATTGACTATGAATAAAGTATTATAATTAGCATTGTTGCTCTTTACAGGATGATCTGAGAATGATAAAAAGACAGTGCTTGAGAAATATGGGTGGAGTTTGAGGTCTAAGGTAAGTAGGCACCCCTTGTATGATTTGAATGAATGGATCAGGATAATGGCTATCCCATGTTTATTCCACACATGTATGTTTTGAATGAGGGATTGTGGATATCCCGTGCTTGTTTAAAAATGTTGTTTATCTATTTTGTAAATACATATGCTTGAGGAATAGTGAATATTCATTAAGTATATAGAGAATGGGAGTATGTGATTGTATGAATGTAATGGATATGAATTGTCCCATAAATAATATGTATGCATAAAAATAAAAAAGGATAGAGAGTATCCCTTAGATTGAAATGATTAAGGAGCTATAAAGTACCTCATATTATGCTCATCCTTGTGTATGGATGTCTTCAGCATGAAAGGGATAGGAAATATCTTAGTTTTATGATAAGAATGTGTGAAATAGAGGGATGGATGACATCCTTAGGTTGTATTAATATTGATAGGAATGTATATGGATAGTATGAAGATTTAAGCCTCATGTTATATTTGTGTTCGTATTATACATCTCATGATGAGATGGAAGCATATTGTGGTTATGGTTGTGGTTGTATACGCCTGAAGAGTGTAGGGTGTTGTATTCGATTGAGGAGGAGTTGAGCCTCCTAGACATATTTAAATTGTGTTATTTTGATTCATGTTTTCAATTAGAACATGTGTCTTAATTATAATTTATTATTATTTATCATTATTTGTGCCTTCTTACTAAGTTGTCCGGACTCATGCCTTTTTGTTTAAATTTTTAGTTGACAAGTCAAGCAAACTATTTATGAGAAAGATTGAAGGCTTATGAATGGTATGATGTATTATTGGGATTAGAATCCCATTATATAATTATGTAAATGTGAATTTGTATAATTGTGTAAAATTGTAATTGATGTGTTAAAGAGGTGGACTGGCATGTCTTAAAAAATGATGTATAATATTGTGATAACATGTTAATTTTTTCCAAAAATGTAATGCCATCATGGTGTAATATAGTTCTTAGGTTGTGGATAAAATGGGTCAATTTAGTTTGTTATTTTATGTTTATTAATTCATATTGTCATATTTGATAAATGATGTATATCAGGTATTATTCTTGATATTTTAGAGGAAATTCCATCAAAAGTTTAGTAGATATTCCATTAGAAATTAGGTAAATTAGAAAATGGGATTAGATAAACCCACCCTTGAAGTGAAAAAGTTTTGTGTAATTATAGTGGATTTAAGGTGTGAAATGGAGTAACAAGTCCAAGAGCGTGGGGTGTTATAGGTGGTATCGGAGCCTATGAACTTATCGAAGTGATAAGTTTAAGTTGAGAGATAAGCCTAGAACCATGATGTCATTGGAATTTTTTGAAAGAAATAGGAAATGACATGCCAATAAGAGTTTATGAAATTGTCATTGGATGTTAAAGGCATGAGTTAGGGAAAAGAGGCACTTGAAATATTTGGTATGAATGTCATTCAAATGAATGGTTCTGATATAACATAGATGGTTTTGATATGAAATGCATATGATAATGTTGTGATACATAAGGATGATTTAATTATTTATATAATTTATGATATTAAATTTTTATGATCTGAGTAGCACAGGGAAGCATGGTGATGCTTATATGCATCTTGTTTGAATGTTTGATGATGCTAATATGCACCTTGGTTGATGATGCTAAAATGCATCTTGGTTGAATATTTAAATTTTTATTATTTCACAGAATATGTGAATTTAAAATAATGAAACTGTAAAAGTTTCCTGAATAAGTGTTGGTAATTGAATTCAGTTTTGGTTTGTGAAATTGGTTTGTATAGGAATCATTGAATTCCTTTGGTTACAATGGTTGAATAAATTTGGTTGACTCACTGATTATCTATTTTGCATGTGGCATGCTTTTTGAAGGATGATATGCCTATGCATGATTGAATAATTTTGTTGTTTTGTCATTAAGATGATGAATTGGCAATTGTAATATGATTGTGTTGATTGACAATTGAAATGAATGTCCGACATACCAGTAGTATGTAATTGAATTGGATAATTATTTTGGAAATTGACTGATATTGAATTTGATTACGTATTATATGTTAAATGATTAAAGGATTTTAACCAAGATGTATGAAATATTGTGTATGAGTAATGTCAAATTACAACATATGCCACATGTAACATTTGGAATTTTGTGGTGGTGAAAATATGGATATAATGGAGACTAGGTTTGGTTTAAAGTTGGTTATTTCAATAAGGTTTGGCCATCTAGTTATTTAGTAAATTGAATATTTGGCTATTAGATCGAGTTTGTATAATAAAAGTTATTTGATTGAGTTTTGAGATATTTTTTTATTTGAAACTGAAATGGGCCCGGAGGGACAATGAGGTTTTTAGTAAGGATACACTGTACCCCAGAAGGGATAAATCCATGAGGCCGGTGAGATTCCTAGTAAGGATACATTGTGCTAAAGCGAATAATATACACTGAAGTTTGAGTGCCTGCCGGGGTGGCTTTCTTGATATTTTGCTATAAGACTTATGTACTAGCCAGTGGATAGATTGACAGGGGTGTCACCAACCCTATTCAATTGAAAAATGATCAACACCCTTGGGGTGGCGGCTGCTAGGATGACAGTGTGGTGGCATTGATTGGTTTGGTAATGTAAGAATTGACTACAGCATGCAAGGGTATGATATGTATGATGAAGCATAATATATTGTATAAGATTGAGCCCCTATAGTATGTATCATTAAAAGTTAAAGGCTATATTTAAGTCTCTAGATTGATGTGAATAGTAAGACTCATATTCCTATGTTGCAGTGAAGGCTAGATGTCAAAGGTGGCATCGGTATTGCCGCCATGAGTCTGGCAACATTCGTGACTAGGAGATATAAAAATCCACTAATCATACATCAATAGGGAGAATAAAATGATAAGTTATAATGAATGAATTGTTATAAAAATCTGTAATAAAGTGAAAACATGATGATGATGATTTTTCCACTCAGCTGGGGCATGGTCCACTTGATATGGCTTCATTTGGTTGACTAGTGGCTAAGTCCACTTGGATTGATAGCCTCCCATGCAGGATACTTAATGGTGGTAAATGGGATATAATGAGCATGAGCATGGTATTGGCAGATAGCAAGTGAATGACAGTATGGATACATTGGTTTGTATTAGCTACATGAGAGTAGTTACATTTGTATATGTGAGACTGATTTAATAATGGATGGATGATGAGACATGTGAAGATGATAGTAAGAAATGAAATGAGATACTTGGATTGTGGGATAGCATTGTCATTGTTTGACATTATTGCAATGGTATTGGTATTAATATATGTGTTATGGTATAATATGTTATGAAATTATTATATTTTGAATTTATTAAAAATTGCATATTGCATATGTGTTGTGATATGAATTGCGTTATCATAGTTGAGCAACATCTAATTGATGCCATCATTGTGATAGAAGATAAGTTGGAAGAATGACTTGATATGATGCATGTTTGTTTGACGTTGCTTATGATTATGTAAATTCACGATATTGGTAAGCAAAATTAGCTTGATTTTTATGAATGTTGCTTGCTTTTGTGAAGATTGAAAAGAGACTAAATTGTATGGACTTGAATATTTTGATTTGTCGATTGAGTGAATAAAGGGTTTAGATCTTGTTAAGATCAATTCGTGGTCATGTTTATGATGACATTTTCATACAATTCAAAAATGTGGGGATATTAATTGAAATAATGGAACTAAGTGTTGAATTTTGATTATTGATAAACTCATGAAATTAATGGAATGAATGATTATTTTCTGTAAATTATGAAGTATTATTAATATGAAGTATTATTAAAATTGATGACCATTAACATGTCTTTAATATCTTGAGGTATAATTGGGTGGAAGTAAACGAGAATAGTGATACAAGTTATGAATTGAATGGCCATATGTCATGATTGTATAATTCCCATGTTTGAGGTGTTGTAGAGTGCTGAATGAATATAGCTCGATAATGAAAGTTTTGAGGATGAAACGTTTTATAAGGAGGGGAGTTTGAAACACTTGTGGTGTTAATCTGAGTTAATTATGGATTAGATTATTGTTAGGACTATAAATACAATGACGAAACATTGGAAAATTTAGTTTGAAATAAAATGATTTAAGATTGTGTAATTGCAAGTGGATGTAACTAAAATTTTGATTTGATCTCTAGCCAATTGAGGGTGTAAATTGATAAAATTTATACCAGTACATGTGGAAAAATAATGGAAAATGAAGAGGAAAAATAAAATATATAAAAATCTAGAAAAATATGGGAGATAGGGTCGCCAAGCAATATACCAAGCACCTGCACTCCCCACACAGTATGGCAGGCGGTTGGGAAAGTGCCTGTGGTCAAATCCGGGGAGAAAAATCCCATCGAATGGTGACAAGCGATATGGCAGCTGACTGCCATACCGGCTGCTGTCCCAAGAGCTTGTGGTCTAGTGGTAGGAGGCAGGCGAGTGGCAGTAACCCGACTTTTTAAAGTTAGTTCGTCCATTTCAAGCCATTCTCATTCCATTTTATTCCATTTCTTCCCCTCTCATGCCCTAAACTCATCTAACCTTGTTTCTTGCCTATTTAGCTAGGTAATCATCTTGCTTAGCTAGAAAAAGTTATGATCTTTCAATTAAACCCAATTTTCACCTCTTTGGACCATGAAACATGAGAGAAAATGGAAGAATGAGCTAATTTCCTCCAAATGGATGAAGCAAAGTGGAACTAGAAGCTTGATCCTTCATTTGGGAAGGACAGCTACATTTATACGTGATGGTAAGTTTGATTTCCAAACTGAATTGCTAATTCTAGATTTTTAGGGTTTGGGGAAAAGTGAATATTTGAGGCTAAAATTGATAGATATGCTTATAATTCATGGAGAAAATGATTTAATGCAATGATTACCATGATTTGGCTTGAAAATTTTGAGATTCAACAAAGCAAGGGTTTTGATGAATAGAAAAGTTTGGGTATTTTATGATTTTTGTTGAATTAATCATGGGGTAAATGATTAATGACATGATTAGCATATTTTAGAATATATATGGATTGATTTGGACCAATGGAATTTAGTTGTGGGCTATGCTCTAGTTAGGGTCTAAAGAGAATTTTTGTGAATAGGCTAAGTAAGCCATGAATTGAATAGCCTAAAAGTTTAATTGAGTTGTTTACATATTGTTTGGATATTAATTATGAGAGGTGCTAGATAAATATGCCAAACAAGTAAGGTTCTTGTGATAATTGTGGTGAAACCCTAGTTTGACTACGTTTATCATATGTTTGATGATTATAGCCTGAGATTGGCTATGAATAAAGTATTATAATTAGCATTGTTGCTCTTTACAGGATGATCTGAGAATGATAAAAAGACAGTGCTTGAGTAATATGGGTGGAGCTCGAGGTCTCAGGTAAGTAGGCCCCCCTTGTATGATTTAAATGAATGGATCAAGATAATGGCTATCCCATGTTTGTTCCACGCATGTATGTTTTGAGTGAGGGATTGTGGATATCCCGTGCTTGTTTAAAAATGATGTTTATCTATTTGTAAATACATGTGCTTGAGGAATAGTGAATATTCATTAAGTATATAGAGAATGGGAGTATGTGACTGTATGAATGTAATGGATATGAATTATCCCATAAATAATATGTATGCATAAAAATAAAAAAGGATAGAGAGTATCCCTTGGATCGAAATGATTGAGGAGCTATAAAGTACCTCATGTTATGCTCATCCTTGTGTATGGATGCCTTCTATATGAAAGGGATAGGAAATATCTCAGTTTTATAATAAGAATGTGTGAAATAGAGGGATGGATGACATCCCTGGGTTGTATTGATATTGATAGGAATGTATATGGATAGTATGAAGATTTGAGCATCATGTTATATTTGTGTTTGTATTATACATCTCAAGATGAGATGGAAGCATATTGTGGTTATGATTGTGGTTGTATACGCCTGAACAGCGTAGGGCGTTGTATTGGATTGAGGAGGAGTTAAGCCTCCTAGTGCAATGCCCCTCCTCCTTGGAGCATTACTAGTGTTAAATTCAGAGAAAATTCCAATAGAGTCTCCCCTGATTTACCACCGTTATCCTATATACAACATGCTAAACCACAATAATTATATAACAAATATACAAATATAATATGGCCACCTCCAGGCCCTACCATTTTCTACGCAAATTATATAATTGCCGCCTCCAAAACACACATCACAAAATACCCATAGACCAAGATCGGGGTACACTATACCCTAGCTGTCAAATCATATACACCCACACCAAAAACTGACATGCTGTAAAACTAATCAATGATACATGTCTCATATACATCCAAAATCCATCCAACAATATACATCAATATACATCATGAAAAGGAGTTAAGCCCCTCTACTAATGTCACAGCCTATCCTCGTCGTGATACCCAACACCCTGTTGGGCTCCGTCCTCTGACCTGTCAGCTAAAATTTAAATAAAAGGGTGAGTTTGGGCAAACTCAGTAAGCAATTAAGCGGGAAAATATGACTATAAATAATGTAATAAACAACGAAAAATAGAGTAATAAACAAAGATGCAAACAGCAAAACATACCATGCCATATGCAGGATGTCATAGTCAGTCAGTGGCCAGGTTCATTAAGATTTTATTGTTAACTTCTCATTAATTATTTCATACACATACTCATAATGATATCGTATACATAGTTAATCGGTCAATGCTGACTCAAATACCAATACGTCATACTGCCCTTTTATATCTGCCAATCCATGATTACCTCTTATACCCGTATATACTCCACCATCATTCACACACTCCTCCCCGAGAGGCACACAAACCAAAACACTACCCTTTCACTCTTCAATGTGTCAAGTCCATCCTGGCACTCCCGGCTAGAAGCCTGTTAGGTCCACACAGCCATATTGTTGTATCCAGTGGCACCCTACCTTCATCACCTCACAAGAGTACTAGTTCTTCATAAACACACTTACATAAGCTACTCAGGTCAATCATAGCAATTAGGCCATCCAGGTCAATAGCAACGCCCGGCCACGGCCGTCGCCCACACAATCGCCCACTGGCCAACAAGGCCACTCCTTGCCACATGGCAGATACAGGTTGGCCACATGACCATCATAAAATACATAAATGAGCACATTGGGCTCTATGCCAATTAGGCGCTAAATCTAAATTTTATCGGCACTCTCGGGGGCGTAGAATACATGTACATAATTTCTAAAATAAAATTCTTATTTATTATTTTATAAATATCCAATTGACCTAAAAATATTTTGTAAATTTTTAATATATGAAAAATGTTTGATCCACATTTTAGGTCAAAAAAATCTAAATTGATCAATTTAAAATTAAAATATGAACATATAAAGAAAAAATGTTAAACAACATTATTCATCTCTTTTTGCCCTCAAAATTTTTATGTTACTTTCTTATAATATAAGAGAATTTTGTAAAAATTTTAGATTAAATTAATTCAAATTGAGAAGATTAAAAATAAAGCAAAATGTCAAAAGGGTGGGAAGCTATCAGCATCTCATTTTCAGGGTATTTAATGTTCAAATTTTTTTGAGGGTTCAAATAGTGGAATTTGTTCATGAAATTTGATATGATAGTATTCAGTTATCTATTTTATAACCTTATTTTTTTATTTTTTCAAAATAAGATCATAAAATTAGTTTTTAATCAACCTCAAAAGGGGTACTTGGTAAGGTGTTCTGTTAGTGCACCGTTCATCCGAATTCCATTATTTTCAATACAATTTAATTCATGTTAATAAAATACATTAATTATGATTGCATGGGGCATATAATTCATATTTTAAATCATTTAACTTATATACAAAAATTTCAGATTACAGTTGCCCAAATTGTAATCATTCAAAAAAATCAAATTGAACTTAAAATAACTTAA
>JAYJMB010002475.1:0-15229 GCA_036873735.1 Pouteria campechiana
TTTGTAGGTAGTGTAGAAATTTTTTGAGCAGTATTCTCCATACTTTTCTTTTGAGCTTTAACCAAATAGACCCGGGACAATAACGACGCTACACGCGTTCTTGTAGATTGAGCTTCCAGTCAACACGGATTACGGGTGCTACCTGGGTATGGTTCACCCCAACTCCTCCGACTGACCATTTTGAAGGTTTGGGTTAGATAAATTTAAAACTTGGGTTTTTAATTTGGGTTCAGCCCTATCTGAATTCTAATTTGGGTTGGTGTGGAATTCAAAATAACCCAATCCAAAACCCGCCCAAATTATATATCTCGTACAAAAATTTAAATTTTTAAAATAAGTAGAATTCTTTCCATGTAAATTGTTGCTTCTCTCATCATCCTCATTGGAACAATGGACACATCCTTATTTCCTAGATTTATATTTCTTATTTCTCTCTTTTATACTAGCTCTACTTACCTCTCCATGCTTTCGGACGCTTTTCAAAAACTCCCTTTCCAAAGTTGACAGAGCTGCAAAGGGTTGTTATCATTAAGTCGTCTTCCATAAAAGTTTTTAACAGCATAACCAAGCCATTAGAGTTCACCAGATGAATGATCCTGATCACCACATGAACTAATGCAATGATAGCAGGAATGGAAGGTCATAGTCAGTGTTATTATCAATGGAACCACTTCATCCACCACGCGAAAGATGTGAACATGTAGTTTCTCCTGCGCGACTTTCTCGACGACGCATACATCTCCTTCTTCTAAGTTATTTTCAAAAGAAAAAGGCTTCCATCCATGTCCAAACACCGCTCCACAGCTTTTGAATGCCACTCCAACCCACCATGTCCTCCCATCTGAGAGGTAGGCAAAACTGCAAAT
Organism: Pouteria campechiana; assembly: GCA_036873735.1. Lineage (NCBI taxonomy): Eukaryota > Viridiplantae > Streptophyta > Magnoliopsida > Ericales > Sapotaceae > Pouteria > Pouteria campechiana. The sequence continues at coordinate 867 of JAYJMB010002475.1, forward strand.
GACCCCTCGCTCTCCTCCACATCATCATTATCGGAAGACATCCATTCTATCTGGCAAGCACTGTTCTCGAACAGTTCAACGTCGAAATGAGACTTGCCATTGTAATCTGAATATTAAGAAATTTCCAAACTTCACACCGTTGTGTTGGACGAACTCTGGCCATCCACGTTCAAACAGAATCCTCCCATACTCCTCCATCATTTCAACACCCAAAGTTCCTCCTCGAGGAATAGTTAAAGTGACGATAGGAAAGCCCGACAATGGCCTTCCAAATTCAAGACCGAAATTTGGAGGAATCCACTGCGAGGCACTGACATGGTTTGAGATGGCCAAGGCCAAGTAATATTGGAAATAGAAGTTATAAAGAATAAGTGAAAATGTCTTGCACAACTTGTAAACTATTTTGATTTAAAAGTTCATTAAAGTGTTTCTTTCATTTATCTCCCCTCTCAAGTTGCCTTTAATTTATTTTTCTTAATTATTCTTTCCTTTTATGTGTATTAATGCTCTAATACCAAATGCTGATGATTTAATTGATATTTCAAATGACATAACCATTATATGAAATGCGAAATGAGAAATATTACTCCGACATGGCGTCTGTTACCAAGTGCTTCTTTGATAATGACTAAGGAAGATCTGTCCGTGTGCTAAACAGTATCTTTTGAACTCATTTTCTGTAATAGTTGGTCAATCATTGTCTGTAAATTAACAAGGTGAAAAAATGAGCCAAGAATTATTTTCCTTCCTCATCACTCTAATTATTGGAATATATAGATCAAACCTTAATATTATGTTACCTACCAAAATAACCCAAGTATCCCATAGGATAGATTGATGGTAATAATTCTTCAATTTGTGTTAGGAATAAATCGATAAGACCCGTAAGACAATTTGGTTATGCCACAATTATATAAGTCCATTTGATTGTGCTAAAAAATTCTAGTGGTGGACTGCTAAAAGAGAAAATAGGCAAAATGCTCCTGTTAAAACAGATAAGGGTCTTATATGTTGTCATGAGTTGAAATTTGTCCAAAGAATGACTTAGTTTTATGGATTATGGGCCTAATTATGCAACGTTTATGGGGGTCTAGTTATGCAATAATTACTAGTTTCATTGTGAGTTGCATTCTTATTAAATGAATTGATTTCTTTGAATTACATGGGCCTAATTAGAATATGGGTTCGGAGACTCTCTGATTATGGAGGTATCCTCGAATAGAGTATTAATCTAATTATCTAATGCGGCCCATAATCAATTGAAGGAGGCTTCCTCTTTACTTCCTCGTTTTCCCAAATCACGGCATCTTAGTCTCTGGTTTGAATGTTCAACAAAAGAATGTCAAGAGTTTACTGATCATAATGCAATTTCCTAAGAGAAGGGACCGAGAGGGCATTTCTTGTTTCCATTTCTTGGCAAGAGGTATTTGTTTTTAACCAACTGTGACCGATATACATTTTATACAATAATCCAAATAGATTGATTAGGTTAATTTTAAATTGCATTTAACTTAATTAATGTAAAAAAGTTTAAAATTTCAACTACAACACCATCTATGAACAATTATAGATGAATTTATATTATCTTTCTGTAGTAGTTTTATTAGCTAATACTTGCATAAAAATAAAAATATCTGCATTTATTTAATATAATAACAATAGAAAAATATGCTTTGCATATTAAAAGCTATAAAAGTCTATATAAATTAGTTATTTTAATGAAATTCGCAAGTTTTAATATAATCTATCAATTAAATGGGTTAATATAATCTATCAATTAAATGGGGCATAAAGCCTATGATAGAGGTGTAAATTTATACCGATGACCCAGTAATCTAGGGCTATTGGAACGAGGATCGGGACTATCTAAATAGAAGAATTAGCTGTAATCCAACGGAAGTCAGCTTGATTGGGTCATCGGTATTCATTACTGGGTATGAAGTCGATGGTTCCCATTATTCAAATGCTAAAGAGCTGGGCCGATGCAACCCACCTACATAAATGTCAAGTTTAATAAGTTTATACGCCGATGACCATGCAATTAATGCGTCTATAAAGCCGGGGCATCCCCCACAACTTCAAAGCATCCATAGCAATACTCTCCCCCACACCAGCCATGGATGTGTCTGCCCAACTCCAAGCCATTGCTGCCCTCATTGCACTTGTCTTTCTCTACAAACTATTCAAGGCAACTGCAAAGGGCAAGAAAAATGGCCCACCCGAGCCCAAAGGTAGCCTACCCATCCTCGGCCATCTCCACATGCTAGGTGGCGATGCGCCACTGACTCGAAAATTAGGATCCCTGGCTGATAAATACGGCCCTGCCTTCATTATCAGGCTCGGCACACGGCCGGCCTTGGTCATCAGCAGCTGGGAATTGACCAAGGAATCCTTCACAACCAACGACAAGGCCTTGGCAGGCCGCCCCAAGTTCGAGGTGGGGACTCTCATGGCCTACAACAATGCTGCCCTGGGATTCGCCCCCTACGGCGCCTACTGGCGCGACATGCGCAAGATCACCGTCCTCGAGCTGCTGTCGGCACGCCGGCTCGACACTCTCAAGCAGGTGCGAGCCACTGAGGTGCACCTGATCATGAAAGATTTGCATGGGCTTTGGGAGAAGACCAGCAAGAAACCAGTGCAGGTGGAGATGAGCGAGAGGTTTGGGGACATAACTTTTAACGTGATTGCGATGATGGTGATTGGGAAGAGGTGCTTTGGGAGCCTGAGTGGCAACGATAACGGCGACTCGGGCCGATTCCGAGATGCTACCGAGGAGTGGTTCCATTTGTTTGGGGCGTTTGTGCCGTCTGATGTGTTTCCCTTCCTCAAGTGGTGGGATGTGAAAGGATACAAGAAGGAGATGAGGAGGGTTTTCCACACCCTCGATTCTCTCCTGTCCAAATGGCTTGAGGAGCACCGCAGGAAGAAGATGTCTGGTGAGACGGTGGGCGAACAGGACTTCCTCGACGTGCTGATATCTCATATCGAAGGCTCGCAGTTCACGGATTATGAGGTTGATACCATGATCAAAGCCACTGCTTTGGTAGGTTACTCTAAGCTGCATGCCTGAATAATTAGGAAATTCATTTGTGGATTTAATATAATATAAGTTTTTGGCTCTATTAAAGAGGCACTATAAAATAATATTTTGTGTTAAAAATTCGATTTTTTATGTTCTTCTATATAACATGGTAGTAAAAAAAAAATTGAATATTTAAATAGATGTCAACTTTACCTTTTGATTGTAACCACTTAACATGGGGTAGGAGTGTTTGGTTGTCAACGCGGCATCTCACCAGATAAGCGTAACCATGTATTCATATGCCTTCACTTAAGTCAACATCCGCATATGACAAAATCCGTAATTTGTTTTTTTCAAGGAACATGATTGATCGGTCACACATCACTTGGCACCACATTAACGATTTTGATTATATTAGTATAGCGATTATCCCAAAGTCAAACTATGGCTCCAAAATTTTATCGGAGATGCATGCAGCACATACCAACAAATGGCATGTGAATACAAGCAGATTGTTCATTCAAATGCTAGAGTAAGTATCCCATGCAGATGCCTGTTGTCTTCTGAAGTGAGTTTTTTAACCATTTTTCTTTTTTCCTTTTACCTGGACAGACCGTTCTGACTGGTGGCTACGACACTACGTCTGTCTCCATGACATGGACACTCTCCTTGCTCCTAAACAACAGAGAAGTGATAAGGAAGGCTCAAGAAGAACTGGACAAACACGTTGGCAGGGATCGGAATGTGGAAGAATCAGACCTCAATAACCTGGTCTACCTCCAAGCCATCGTCAAGGAATCCTTGCGCCTCTACCCTTCAGCACCCCTGTCTGGCCCACATGAATCTACAGAAGACTGCTACGTGGGTGGCTACTTCATACCTGCCGGCACGCGCTTGCTTGTCAATCTTTGGAAGCTACACAGAGACCCCCGCGTGTGGTCAAACCCGGAAGAATTCCGGCCGGAGAGATTCTTGATGGAGCATGCGGACGTGGAGGGCAAGGGCAGCCATTTTCAATACCTTCCTTTCGGAGCTGGCCGCCGAATGTGCCCTGGTCATATAATGGCCAACCAGCTTCTCCACCTGACATTGGCCCGTCTGATTCATGGCTTTGAGCTGAGGACTCCTGGGGATGGGCCGGTGGACATGACAGAGGGATCTGGCCTGACGGCTCCCAAGTCAACTCCATTGGAAGTTGTTCTCAGCCCTCGCCTGCCTTTGGAGCTTTACCAGTGACTTTTGTTTGATTAATTAAAGGCGCTTAATTCTGGTTTTTTGGTTTTTCTGTCTTCTAAATAACGGCCCCGGCAGACGATTGTCCTATCAAGTCACTTCAGTTCGCGTCTCTGTTTGTTTAGAGATAATATTAATAAATCCGTTTGTAGCTGTCTGATGTTTTATTGGGCATCAGTGGCATTGTATTAGCTGTGTCTGATGTTGTATGAGAAGATACGATAAAGACTTGTTGATTTTGAGTTTAGTATGACAATAGGCTCTTAAAATGTATTGGCGTTCCGGGATGAAATCGATCTAAGATTAATTGATATACCACGTTAAGTTAGGAATTCACCCAAACACGATGGTACGATGCAGCCTTAAACTATCCCCATTCAAAGTTGATTGGTTTAGTAGCGTGGAAATATGCTCCTAAAGTGCTCAAAGTTTTGGACAAACAATCCCATGGAGGGCACGAGTAACTCAACAAAGTTTGAATTATTCATTTTCTTTTACTTCTTACTTGATCTTTTATAAACATAATCATAGAAATATATAAGACAAAGCAATCCACAAGCATGGATAAAGTTTCAAGCATTAATTTATCAAATCTATTTTGGATATATTATAATTTATATTTTAAATCGAGTTTATAAATTGGATGAAAAATAAACATTTAAATTGAAATTCATTCAGAAAATCTTAAAATAAAAACTATGAAAACTATATTCTTTCTAAATGCTTATTTTAATAGTTTATTGTTGCTATAGTCCAAATAAGTGGCCAATATTCCATCCTAAAAGATAAAAAGGCAATTCAAGAAACACGAGTCTAAGCTTACTAGGTAATCATTGAAGAAGCCTCAAATCCACGTGGCAATAAAAAAAGTAGAAACCCATAAAAAAGATTGGAAATTAATACATACTTGGGTGAATCACTCATTTGCGTCTTGAAGGTAGACCTAGCTATCAAGATAACATTATTAGGTCAACCATCATTTAAGGAGCATTCAAGCAGGGTTTATTCAAAGGTCAACGGCTTCCTACAATATTCAGCCGAGACTAAGGCTCTTTTTCGCAAGCTACAATTTGATGAGGTTTTGGCTAAGGACATCGACTTGGAGAATATGAGATTGCATATTCCACGAATATTGCATCCGAAGTGGTTGGAAAAAAGTGAGACTTGCCCTTTTTACAGTAAAGCAATCCGATTTGACAAGGATAATCGATTAAACTATTATGAATTGCCAGCATAGAAACAAATTCTTCATCTGTTCTTTGATTATTGAATATAATCCCAATATATGTTCAATAAAAAAGAAAAGAGCTATCAATGGGGTTGAAGGGTGCTATCTTCAGGTGCTAACTGCCAAATGGTCTCTTGTAACGGAAAGTGCATATGCAATTTGTCCAAGCAAAATTTTGGCAGTAAAATATCAAAGCAATCAAACTACCACATAAATAATTGATAGAATCAGAAACTTATAATTATTCTTTCAAAGAGCAATAGATATGCTTCACCCTAAACAATAAATAAAAACTGAAAATAAAAAATAAAAAAAGAAATAATGACATCAGCTAAAGCTTGCCTAGCCATGAATTCCTGATTCCCAAAAACAACCAAGATAGGAGACGTGCTGGAGCTCCAAACGAACATGTGGAGATCCTTAGTCCCTTCTTTTGGCCTCATCCCCACCTGCTTGCCCATTAGTCTTATTGGCAGGGGCACCGACTGCAACAGGTTGGGTTGGCTTCGAAGAAGTGCTTTCTCCAATTGCAACAGGTTGGGTTGGCTTCAAAGTAGTGCCTTCTCCAACTGCAATTGGTTGGGTTGGCTTCAGAGCAGTGGCTTCTCCGACTGCAATAAGTTGGGTTAGCTTTGAAGTAGAGCCTTCTCCGACTGCAAAAGGTTGGGTTGGCTTCGAAGCAGTGGCTTCTCCAACTGCAACAGGTTGGGTTGGCTTCGGAGCAATGGTTTCTCCGACTGCAACAGGTTAGGTTAGCTTCAAAGCAGTGGCCTCTCCAACTACGATTCAAAAGAGTCCAACTCGCACGGTTGCTCACAAAGTTGCCAAGTTGAAGCTCGTTCTGCCAAGTTGAAGCTAGAAGGGTCTAATTTGGGGATGACAACGGCGAAAATAAAATCGCTTGTGGTGGAGGAGAGGAAAAGACTCCATATGGCAAGCTAAGACCTTCTTTGATTTGGGGAAAGCGTCACCATCTACTCGCAACTCAACATCCATCTTCAAGCGCTCTGCATGCAAACGACTGTCAATCATCCCCGTGGACGAGCAAACCAGATTCGGACAGCACCCAAAATATTTAGTGTTGTCCACTGCACTGAATATTGCCCCATGTGTGCGTGGTAGATAAATTAGAATTAATTGGATTGATAAAAATATAATTTCTAATATTTTTTTCATCTATTTGGTCTCATAGTTGTTTTATTTAAATGATACTTTTAATAAATGGTTTAAAATGATAAATTAATAAGAAAGTGAAATGAACATATTAGAGTTTGTACATGCTTTTTATGGGACCCACAACTGCTAGTTTTTCGTTTGTGAATAAAAGGATAATATTATCATTTTAACAAAAGCTCTGGATAAGGTATGCAAGTGAGGCTTTCAACAAATGCGGAAATGCTTGGTTTTGAAAACCAGGAAGGTTTTTGAGATTCTCTCAAACGCAAGCAGAGCATTTGGCAATCTCCCAACTTCTAAAAACCAAGAGCGGCGGCCATTACTTGCAAAAGACCATATACAAATTTTGTATATGACCTGCGGAGGAAATGTTGTATTCATCAATGATGCAACCACGACTGTAAGCAGTTTTGACCATCTCAGTCTTATCAGGCGGGATTCGCGTTTTTTAAATTTTTCCCTCCCTTCTTTGAAGGTAAGCAAAATTGATACCTTGAAGGGTTGACTATCGGTATGTCTGACTAAATCCAAAATGATTTAATTAAGCAAAATAAACTGAAACCCCACCGCTTGAATAATTTGGTGGTGAATTCATAATCCACCTCCGCTAAACAAACGCTTGTCAAAGGCCAGTTGCACAAGAACAATTCTTCCCCCAGGAAGAAATTATTCTAACTTCCAGAGTTGCCAAGAGAACGATGGGCTGGCTCAGCCTGTAGGTCACACGTCCAGAAGCCCAACCCAAACATCTGATTGTTCTTTTCATAAGCAGGCTGGATCTGCAAGCCCATCATGGGAGCCCAAAAACAATATCTGTAAAAAAAAAAAAAAAAAAAGCAAAAAAGTGGAGTGACAAGCTTTACTCATGAAATAAGGGAGGGAAATTAGCCAACGACAGCGGAAAAGAGGAGAGAAATTTAGAGAACAGAGTGGGGAAAAAATAAAGACTAAGGAATGCAAGATTTTAATTGTTGGTCCGGTTAATAATATGAATAAACCATACACTGCACTTTAAATCATAGACCTTTCATGATTGGCTGTATTATTCGATTCATATTTTTTATTTCACTAATAATTTAAATTTTTAAATTTTCTTTTTCCATATCAAACCCGGCTAGAGTGGACTAGTTAGTCGGCGGTTCATGGTTGGACTGGTCAAACGTTCCGGTCCTGTCAATTTTGATAACAATATCGATACTAGCATCTTTTTTAATGTATTCTTACTCAATCAGACTGCTTAGAATTTTGAAGATGCTACGAAGTAACTTCCTGGACTTGATTTGATTTGATGTAAAAGGAGAGTATGAAAATAAGTACAAAAAAGAATATAATGAAGTTAGTCATTCAGGGTATTTATGATATCAGCTAAAAAGATCTTTTTTAAAAAAATCGAATAGGCAAAACTTTTAAATATATATATATATACACAAATAAAGATAGTAATAAACAATAGCTTTTGCACTTATTTTACATTAAATTTTCATTTACTAAGCAATGTTGGGCGTAGGAACTAGAAAGAACAGAAACGTCTTCACGTGAATCATGTGACTGGGCGTGTGAAAAGAGAAAACTTTAAAACACATATTAAAAAAAGGCACCCACCACAATCGCCCAATACAATCTGCATGTTTTTAATATTTGCATATCTGGATATATTTTTTTAATTATGTAGTTGGGCATCTTTTTGCCTTTTCATGAACAGATGGCTTTATTTTCCGCATGTTTTGCGTGTCCAACTTTCACATTTCGATGTCTCCGTGAGTTTTGAACACGATGGGAACAGCAAAAAATTAAAGCTTTCTAGTCGTTTCCTCATCTCTTACACACATCCTTCTTATCCTTTTCTTTACCAACTCGTGATCTTAAACCATTAAAATCACACCCCTGCAGGACAATTGTCTAAGCGTATTCAAAACTCCACTTTAAAACTGCTTAAAGGGGGTCCAAGGCAGTGACAAAATTCACATGGCTGGCTTCAAGTCTGTGAAAGAAAGCACATGGGAGCTTCGATCATCCAAATTTCAATCTTAAAAGAAATGAAATTACGAACAGAATGGTAGGCCAGCCACGATTACCAGATCCACCAAATGCGGTCAACGCTTATTTCTTTTTCTGCTCATTGTCGGAAAGTTTTCTTCTCTTCCGGTCGTCCAAACAGATAATTATCAACAGAAACGTTTACTGATATGATTATTAATTTTGGAATACCAAGCACTTGAACTCACTTCAGTGAAATCAATTAACCAGTGGAATACCAAGCACTTGAACTCACTTCAGTGAAATCAATAAACAAAGACCTACATAGCTCAAAAGGATTAAAAAGGCAATTTTGAGTAATTTTATAAATTTGCATTGCATGTGACTTACATAGATGTCCACTTAAGAATATTTTTGATTTATTATCCTTTGCAGTGCGTGGTAGCCATTGGCCATGGAATTTTCTTACGTATAGCTATCATAATCTCATCCTAAAAAATGTGCATTTTATTGTTAATTATAATTAATTTTCTATTATATTATTTTTAAATTTTTCTTTCCCTTTCATATTTTACTTTTTTCCTCCTTTTTACAAGCACACCCATCAAATCATGAACAGCATACCTAAAAAGAGAAAAACTAATCTCGATGCCATTTAGATCATTAATTCCTTTAACAAATGTTAGAACTGTATACTTAAGCCATTATCATATTAAGCAAAATGAAAAGAGAAGCAAAGTTGTCGCCTTCCGTACCCCATTTTAGACTAGAACGTGCGACCCTATTATAATAATAATAGGCAATATCTTAGGATTAACGTAGTCATAGCTGCTAGGAAAGTTCATATGCAATAAAAACGAAAAAACAAAAAAACAAGAAACAAATCCCCCATAGTTGAATTTCAGACTCCATGCGTTAAAGATTAATCCGATGGCACAACAAAGCAAGTATATAAATGCACGATTTTGTAACCAAGGCCAGACAACAGTCACCCACGAGTCCTGACTGCAGCTACCAGCAATGGATTTCTCCACCCAATTCAAAGCCATTGCCTCCCTGCTCGCCATAGTTCTCCTCTACAAGCTGTGGCTGGGAAAGCCCAAGAGCAAGTTGTCCAAGGGAAAGAAAACCCCTGAGCCAGCCGGTGCATGGCCCATCATCGGCCATCTCCACCAGCTAGCCGGCACAGAGCCGCTCACCCGGACCATCGGCGCCATGGCAGACAAGTATGGCCCGGGTTTCATGCTCCGTCTCGGCATGCATCGCACCTTCGTCGTGTGTGGCTGGGAAATTGCAAAGGATTGCTTCACCACCAATGACAAAGTTCTTGCCACTCGCCCCAAGAGCGCGTCGGGCGACAACATGAGCTACAACTACGCCATGTTTGGCTTCTCCCCATACGGGCCCTACTGGCGCGAGATGAGGAAGATAGCCACTCTCGAGCTCCTCTCGAACCGGCGGCTCGATTCTCTCAAGCACGTCCGAGTGGGAGAGATCGACGAGTGCATGAAGGGACTGTATAGGCGGTGGGTGGAGAACGGGAGGCGCCCCGTCCAAGTGGAGATGAAGCAGAGGCTGTTCGAGCTCACTTTCAACACGCTGATCATGATGATCGTCGGCAAGCGATTCTTTGGCGGCATTTCGGGTGTTAAGGAAGAGGCGGAAGCCATCAAAATCCGGCAATTGATGGAGCGATCGTCTTATCTCAGTGGTGTCTTCGTCATCTCCGATGCGCTGCCGTTCCTCAAGTCCCTGGACTTGCAAGGGCACGAGAGGGCCATGCGCGGCATCGCTGCCGAGCTGGATGCTCTCCTCTCTACCTGGCTCAAGGAGCACAGGCAGAAGAGATTGTCTGGCCAGACAAACGGCGAGCAGGACTTCATGGATGTAATGGTATCCACACTGGAAAGTGCCCACATCTCCAGCTATGATCCTGATACGATCATCAAAGCAACTTCGCAGGTATGCACTCAACTGCAGATATCTTAGCTTCCAAGATTTAAATTAGACACTCTTCTCTAAATTTCAAGCAATTACCAACGTGGGTGAAATTTTTTGCGGACCGTTTAACAAGACAGTCAGCTTCCACAGCAAAATTTTGGGATCTCCTCTTAGCTAATTTTGTATGCCTGCCAACTGTCTAAGGTTAGCTAGTTGGACCGGGCATCAGATATGACGCAATTGACATATAAAAGGAGCGAAAATCCATGTTTCTGGTTCATGACGAGTTGAAACTCAGTCAACTGAACTCACTCATACCTAGAGCAGATTCACCGTGAAACTTGCTCAAACTCACATCATTCAAATATCTAGACTGATCTATCATGCTTTCGTTCTGAAATTATATGCGTGGTTTTGTAGATTCTGATCGAAGCCGGAACGGACACAACGGCTGTGGCACTGGCGTGGGGAATATCCTTGCTCATCAACCATCCAGATGTCCTCAAGAAGGCTCGAGCAGAGGTCGACGCTCAAGTGGGTCAAGACCGCAATGTAGAGGATTCAGATGTCAAGAATCTGCCCTACGTACAAGCAATCGTCAAGGAGACTCTTCGCTTGTACCCTCCAGCCCCTCTCGCAATACCTCACATGGCCATGGAGGATTGCCAGATAGGCGGCTACCACGTCCCAAAGGGCACGCATGTGATGCTGAATCTTTGGAGGCTGCATCGGGATCCAACCGTGTGGGCAGACCCAGATGAGTTCAGGCCAGAGAGATTTTTCACCACCCATGTTGGCACGGATGTTAGGGGCCAGCATTTCGAGCTTCTGCCTTTCGGGTCCGGCCGACGGTCCTGCCCTGGCCAGGCTCTTGCCATTCCCGTCTTGCAATTGACTCTGGCTCGCCTCATCCACGGCTTTGATTTCGCCACTCCAACGGGTGGGCCCATCGACATGACCGAGAGACTCCACATAACTCTTAACAAGGCCAACTTGGTGGAAGTCATGGTCTCCCCTCGCCTCCCTGCCAAGCTGTACGAGTAGTCGCTCTGCTGGAGACTTGATACGCGGGCCCTCATGTTACGTATATCATGTGTTTTGTTACATTATTTTTGTAGTGACTGTAATTCCATGAATCAGTGCGAAACGAATGAGTGTTTGTCGGAATAAGTAAATGGTTAGTTGCGTGGCAATCACTTTCCAGCAACCATGTGCTTTTCATTCCTTGAAAAATGTCCTTATTTTGATGCATGTGAGATATTCTAGGGCTGAGACTACGAGTTGTCATGGAGATCTAGTGTTTTAAGAAAATAAGTCGGAGAAAAGCTGACAAGAGTGTGTTAATTTGGGAGTGTGTGTGAGATATTGGAAGGAATATATATAAGATATTTCAAGTGTAACTTTGTAACTTATTTTTATAGTAAATTGATTATTTCTCTCTTATAATTTTTCTCTTAAAAGTTGAGGATTTTTTACATAAATTTTATATGTGTAATTTATATTTGATTATACCTTTGATCTATGAATATGATCTTGTGTTTATATATATGATTTTGAAATTGGAATCAGAGCCTCCACAACTATAACAATGGCTGCAAATTTCTAGCCAAAATCAATCGCTGTGGCGAGGATGTTCAGACAGATTATTATGGCTGAATAAAGATACTCTAGCGGCAAAAATCTTCCAACATGACGCTGTTCATCCCAAAATGTCCGATAATGAAATTGAGGGAGGTAAGTGGAAGATTCTTGGAATAAGAATAGTAGGTAATAATTAAGCAGATAGGTGGCCCGTCCATTTTCATGAAGTGGGATGTTTGATCAACTTGCATAATCAGCAGACAGAGCACAATAGACAAAACAGTTAATGTGAATGTGATCTTTTTTTTTGGGTTGAAGAAGACTTAAAAAAGGGGATCTCAAATATTTGGATCTGAAACCAAAATGGTGCCTAAATAGGATATTGGAATTTTTAGACCAGTGTCATTTCAGTGGTCTAGGGCAAAAATTGGTGGGTGGAAACGTGTGGGAGAGATGAGAGAGATATAGATAAGGCTCTGTTCAAATAAGCCCAGTGCTCTGTTCAAATAGGCTTAGTCTTCTTACTTTGCAAGGGATACTGAGCTAATTTCTAGCTACATTTAGCTGAAATTTGAATGTATTATTCTATTGTTAAGAAATATTTATACAAATATTATTACTGTATCTAATTACCTTTAAACTATATATCAATTGTGTGACCCATGCTTATAATAAAATTAACAACCCAACTAATTCAATGTGCAAGCCACGAACTACATGTGTGGGGGACGGCATGGTTGCGTATGTTGCTAGAAAATAGTGCATTGTTAGCATTGTTCTTCCCTCCTATGCTTAACGTGCTCTTGAGCTACCTTTCAGTTTATTTTTTAATTCTTAATTTTTCCTTTCGCAATGGCTCAAAATGGCATTGGGCGAGTGCCGTGCTTGTCTCCTTGATTGTATTAAACAGAAAAATAGTGTGCATGCTTGCAAGCGGTCAGCAGCTGCAAGTTTGAATTCAAATTTGAGTCCTTGGTCAAGGATTCCATGCCGGATAGGAAGAGAGTCCTTTGTCAAGGATTCCATGCCGGATAGGAAGATACATAGATCGATAGAGAGAGAGAGAATAAAAACTTTTTCTAATAGTCTTACCACGTGGGCATCGTCCAACAGTCTCACCGGCAAAGAAAATAGCAAAGATTAAAGAGGTGATTTCATGTAACTGGTTGGATAGTGTTACCAAAAATTATTTCCCCACAAGCTGGGAACAGGCCAAAGGCAATAGACTTTGACACTAGAGTGACTCCCAAATCACCCAATCAGAACAGTCTTCTGCTTGGATAGAGTTTAAGCACCCAATGAGTATAGGATCTTCTCTTTGGATGGAAGTGTAAAAGAGGTGCCAAAAACAGAATCTATACAATGCGTGAAAAGGGGAATTCTATGAATGTCAGGGTTATAAGGATAATGTCATGAATAAAATTAAAACGAATAGACTTTTTAATATATATATATATATAATAGAGAGAGAGAGTGAGTGACATATAAAATAATGTAGATAGTGCACAATTGTTATGAACAGTGATAGATGTAAATTCGAGAGAAAAACAGTCTCCATATTTTTTATTTTTTATTTTTTTTTGAGCTTTTAGGTGAAAGTTCTTGAACCAAATAGACCCGGGACGATAACGACGCTACACATTTCATTGCATTTTCTACCACAGCCCACCAAACATGTCCTCAGCGCATATCAGGCAATTTGAATGTTTAACATTTGCGCTATATTATTGATGTGCCATTTACTTCCATTAAACATAGAAAAAGCAATGGATTCTCTCTTATATCCATATTAATTGATAAGCATATATATATATATATACCACGAATTAAAATTAAAAAAAAATACAAAGAGTAAAATCGGTTGTATCTTCCCATATTAAAACCGGAAAAAAATAAATATATAAAAAAGTAGGTATATACATCGGATTGAAATTAGGGGCCTCCGAGTTGAATTTTCATTTGTTTCTGACTAGGATTCGTCCGCTAGCGGCATGCAACGCACGCATGGGGCTCGGATTTTACACGCCCAATCGAGACGGCCTTTAGGACGGAGGCGCCTGCGTCGGGTTACCTCCGTCCTCATAGGAAAATATCCCAAGGGTAGGTCCCATTCTTTGGATGACTAAGAATCTGATCAAACGTCATATATATATATATATATATATATATATATATATATATATATATCTCTCAAACCCAGCA